>APFE031664974.1:7535-20866 GCA_000404065.3 Pinus taeda
CAATACCCCATAGTGGATTCTGCAGCAAATGCACCTATGAAAGCAATCCCTCTTCAACATATCCCTACATTCCACGGTCTTACATCAGAAGACCCGGATGCATTTCTATTTGAGTTCGATTTGCTATGTAGGGGATATGATTACACCACCGACCCCCAAAAATTGAAATTATTTCCCTCTACATTAAAAGGGGCTGCCTTAAGATGGTTTATGGGATTAGGTGGAGGGGTTATAAATAACTGGGATCAAATGAAAGAATCTTTTCTAAAAAAATATCAGGACTATTGCAGGTCTAGAGAACTGAGGACGAAATATTCTAGATGATAGCTAGACCAAATGAAACATTAGAGGAGTATATGGAACGTTTTCAGTATAATCTTGAAAGATCTCCTTATGCATCACTGCCTTTACCTGATAATGTGTTAAAAACAACATTAATTAGGTGCATGAAGGAAAAATGGATTGAAACATTAAACATTATGGGAAAAGGAGATATTTATCAAGAAAATTTTGCTGACATTATTGATTTATGTATCAGGAGCTCGAGAGGCAGCACAAGATTAAAACCAGCAGAACATGATCGTTTTGTAAGAGATAATAAAATTTTGGCAGAAGGTGTAACGCGTGTAGAAATTGGAAATTTATTGGAAAATTTTAAAACTGATATACTAGGGACGCTAACTACACAACTTGATATTATGCAGGCCAAATAGAAGCAAATGGAGGCAGAACAGAATTTGGCAATCTTCTATCCTCGATGCAGGAAAAAGCATAGCCATAAGGAGTGTCCACTAGATGCAGTCCAAACATGCACCATCTGCACAAAAGATCACCTTACAGAAAGTTGTCCCTCACTTCCCGGATTAAAAGCAGTATATAAGGAAGCAGAAGAAGAGCCAGAATCGGTGTATTTTCTCAACCAGCGCCGTCAGTGGCAGCTGTGACAGTCTAGTATGTTTCCAGACCCAACTTCTTCTTTTCAGTCTTTGAAGTATAATTCTCAATAATATAACATGTGGTAAAATCAATCCCAACCCCCGTTTCCAAACTGGTCAACACAGTCGTTTCCTTCATCAACCCCGTGGCCGAATCAGGCAAGCTAATCTAGTTGGCCGAATTTTCCCTATGCCCCACCATATTGGCAAAATAATACATACCCCCCACAATGGACTCCCCCTACTTCAAAAAAGTTTAGCCTAGCAGACAAACTGGCAAAGACCGATGCATTAGCCAGTAGGAACCATTCCGCTCCCTCAACCTACACTGCCAGCCTTACAACAAAATCCCCAGTCTAATCTGAGACCGCAAATCCCAGCCCAACCCAACCCTAATCCAAATAACAGACCGGTCCAATCTGTCCAAATCATAGAAACACCAGAAACAGGAGCTTTTCTGAGGGAGTGTAATGATCTTCAGCTAAGATCTGGGCGTATTATTGAAACTGAGGGAGATAAGACAACCCATATTGAAAATCAGTTACCTAGAGAACAACCATCACAAGAAGAGGATGGGAACAAATAACAAACTCATAACCAAGCAACCACATCCTCTCCCCGGTTACCAGAACGATTAATCATACCTTCACCCATACAATATCCTGATTTTGACATTCTGGGAGAATTGCAAAATTTGTAAATAAAAATTCCATTCCTCTAAGCCATTCAAGACATCCCGATATATGCAAAGACTATCAAATAATTGTGTGTAAAGAAACCAAGGAGGAATATAACAAATAATCCAAGAGTCCAAGTATTTGGCACTCTATCTAACTTATTATCAGGAAAAGAAACACTCATTAAATACGAAAACCTAGGAAATCCAATAGTAACTGTGCAAATTTATGGTCAGACCCTTTCCAATGCCTTAGTTGATATACGAGCTGCAATCAATATCTTAACAAGCACTACTTGCCAAAAGCTAGGCATTACATCTGTAGAACCCACCTCTACCTTGCTAGAATTGGCTGACCGATTTGTGGTTAGGCCGGAGGGCACATTACATGATGTCATGGTCTCTGTTGACTCCTGGGAATATCCAACCGATTTTCTGATAATAAATCCCAAAACCCGACTTGATGGACATCCATTGATTTTAGGTAGACCTTGGCTTGCCACTGCCAATGCTTATATTGGCTACCGACAAGGCAATATGACCATAACCAGAGGAGAAAATATCAAGAACTTAGTTCTATATCCTCCAGCGCAGCCAAGTGTCACAATAATCAAAACTAATAGGCACCCTGTATCATACCTTACTGATAACATTAGATCTCCATTACCTATACAAGAGGCACTTGATTTTCAAGACCAAACAGAAGACGATGCCATTAATAATTTTATTAGCCAAACTGAACTCACATCCTGCACACAATGTCACATTATAAAGGCAGCATTTGATAATGAATTATAAGAAGATCCTCTTAAAGATGCACATGATCAAACAATACCTGTTACTTCTGTTGCAAATAGTAAAATTGTGGAAATTGAACCAGGAAAAACCTTAAACATTAATGCCAACCTCATCTCCGAACAAGAAACGAAGCTCATCCATTTGTTAAGGAAATATAAATAAGCATTTGCATGGGACTACCGTGATATCAAAGGAATTGACCCCCAATTATGTACACACCACATTTACATAGAAAAAGATGCGAGACCTATTCGCCAGCCTCAGAGGAGACTTAATCCTCATCTAAAATATGTGGTAAAAGCTGAACTTCAAAAAATTTTAGATGTTAATTTCATCTATCCTATCTCCGATAGTAAATGGGTCTCTCCGCTTGTGGTGGTACCAAAAAAGAATGGGAAATGGAGAATTTGTGTGGACTATAGAAAGCTAAATAAAGCAACACAAAAAGACCACTTACCTCTCCCATTCAGCGGCCAAGTATTAGACACTTTGGCAGGAAATAAATTCTTTTCTTTCCTGGATGGCTTCAGTGGATACAATCAGATTCAGATTGCCCCTGAAGACCAAGACAAAACTACTTTTACTTGTCCTTGGGGAACATTTGCCTACAAAGTTCTACCTTTTGGCTTATGCAATGCTCCTGCCACATTCCAAAGGGCTATCCTCAGCATTTTTGTAGACTTAATAAATGAAGGACTTGAAGTATACATGGATGACTTTACACCATATGGAGACGATTTCGATCGAACATTGGATACACTGGAAAAATTCCTACAATGCTGCATTGCTACCAGGCTTTGTTTAAGCCATGTAAAATGCTATATGATGATGACTGAAGGACTTATTCTAGGACACTATATTTCAGCAGCTGGCATTTAGGTAGACCCAGCCAAAATCCAAATAATTTTGTTTATTCCTACTCGTACTACTCAAACGGAGGTACGCAGTTTTCTTGGATTTTCTGGTTATTATAGGAGGTTTATAGAACATTATTCGCATATTGCCGCACCTTTGTATGCGCTAACTGGTAACGTTGATTTTCTTTGGACAGAAAAATGTGAACGTGCTTTCCAGGATCTGAAGAAGCTTGTGTCCACAACCCTAGTCCTTCGAGGACCAAATTGGGATTTGCCATTTCAGATATCATCTGATGCCTCAGATACAGCCATTGGAGCAGTCCTTGGGCAGGAAGAGGATAAAAAACCATATGCAATTTATTATATCAGCAAAAATTTATTCCCTGCTGAATTAAATTACATTGTTACTGAAAAATAATTTCTAGCTGTAATACATGCTGTCAATAAGTTTAGACATTACATTACTGGATATCCTGTTATCTTGTATACAGATCATTCTGCCATAAAATATTTAGCAAACAAGCCTATCACAAATGGAAGAATAACTAGATGGCTAATTTTATTGCAGGAATTTGATATTACAACAAGGATCGACCTGGAAAAGAAAATCCTGTAGCCAATTTTCTCTCAAGAATTCCAAAGCCAATCAATGCAGCAGCAGTTGAAGATCAATTTCCGGACGAGCATCTGTTTGCTATGGCTGTTCAAACACCCTGGTATGCTGATGTTGCCAATTACCTAACATTAGGTAAATTACCAAAGCATATAACCTCTAATGAGCGGAAACAAATTGTTTAGCGGAGTGCTCGATTCTCTTGGGTTGGAGGTTACCTGTTCCACATGGGCATATATGCATATCAGAAGATGCATTCGAGAAGATGAAATCTTTGACATCTTAAAAGCCTGCCATGACGGACCATGTGGCAGATATTTCACCGATCGCAGAACTGGACATAAGGTGCTGCAAACAGGGTATTATTGGCCCACGATTTTCAAAGATGCAAAGAAATTCGTGCAAGCCTGTGACAGTTGCTAGAGGGCAGGACGCCCTGGTCAGTCCGATGAGATGCTCCTGAAGCCACAGCTAGTCATTGAACCATTCAAGTGATGGGCCTTTGATTTCATTGGACCAATTAACCCATCATCAAACCATAAAACATATATTTTGGTGGCAATAGAATATGTCACCAAATGGGTTGAAGTAGAGGCATTTCCAAGAGCTACAGAGGATTTTGTCATATAGTTCCTGTTCCATCTATTTGTGCGTTATGGCCTTCCAAGAGAGATAATTACAGACAGTGGACCACAGTTTGCTGGGAAAAAAATAGCTGCAACACTCAACAACTATCATGTTCAGCATAAAATCACTACTCCATACCACCCACAGGCAAATTGTCAGGTAGAAAGCAACAATAAAATAATAGAAGCAATCCTAACGAAAACCATTCGTCACATAGACGTGATTGGGCTGCCAGAGTACCCGAATCACTGTGGGCTTATAGAACAACATGTAGAAGTACCACCGGTTACTCACCTTATCAATTAGTGTTTGGAAAATGACCCATTTTCCCCATAGAATTCGAAATCCAAACATTGTGAACAACATAGGAAGTTGGCTTAGATCTAACTAAGGCACAGATTAATCGATTACAGCAGATCAATGAGCTAGATGAAATTAGGCTCTCTGCACTTCAAAACACTGCACTGATCCAATAGTAGCGAGCTAAATGGCATGATGCTCTCATTAAAAATAAAGTCTTCCACGAAGGATACTGGGCACTTTTGTACGATTCCAGGTTTCAGGACTTCCCTGGGAAACTCCAAACTCGTTGGTTGGGACCATACGAAATCCAGAAGGTATATGACAATGGAACTTTTACTCTAATCACTATTGATGGTTCTGGATATGCCTTCAAGGCAAATGGCCACAGAGTTAGTCTTTATTGCAAACCACTCACTCGGGAGTCCTTCTGCCAGCAGCTACGCCAAGACTCTGATATGGAAATTTTGGGGAGGGAGAGAAGTCTTCCTCACCTGTGATTCATTAAGTAATTTATTTCTTCTCACAGTTTGTACATAATTTATTTTCTTTTGTTGAATCTTGTTTGTACATATTTTTTTTTCAACCCTTTGCTGTTACTTTTCGAAGCAGCAACAATGTTATTATTTTTGCTGTTCCTTTTCTCAAAGGGACATCATTTTCCTTCTGCTGTTCCCTTTTCAAAAGAACAACACCCTTTGGATCAGCCGTCATTTTGCTTTAATTTTTTTCTTTTTTCTTTATTTTTTCTTTATGCTATTCTTTTTCCAAAGGAACAACACTTGCTTTCTACTGTTCCTTTTCCAAGGAGTTGTCTATAATGCGACTTTTTGGAGATTCCGGTGACGGAATCTGGCGGAAGAAATGAAGTTAAATCTTGATTTTTAGCAGTTAAAATGGTTTTTTAGCTGCATATTTGGATTCAGAGCCCTGAAAAACCCCTGGGAGCCATTGATTGTGCAGAAACTAGCTATCAAACTTGGGATTCCAATGAATTATTGCCGGATTTTGACCAGAAAAATCGGCCGGAAAAGCTTTCAAAAAGTCGCGTTATAGACTACTGCCTTTTCCAAAGGAAAAACACTTTTGCTTTCTGCTATTCCTTTTCCAAAGGAACAACACTTTTTCTTTTTGCTGTTCCTTTTCTAAAGGAACAACACTTGGACGTTCTGATATTCATTTTCCAAAGGAACAACATTTTTGATATTCCTTTTACAAAAGAATGACATTTGTGTATTTTGCTGTTCCTTTTTCCAAAGGAACGACATTTTCGATATTTGCTGTTCCTTTCCAAAGGAGTGACATTTGTGTGTTTTGCTGTTCCTTTTCCAAAGGAACAACATTTTCGATTTTTGTTGTTCCTTTTCCAAAGGAACGACATTTGTGTGTTTTTCTGTTCCTTTTCCAAAGGAACAACATGTTCGATTTTTGCTGTTCCTTTTCCAAAGGAACGACATTCGAGTGTTTTGCTGTTCCTTTTCCAAAGGAACAACATTTTTGATTTTTGCTGTTCCTTTTCCAAAGGAACGACATTTATGTGTTTTGCTGTTCCTTTTCCAAAGGAACAACATTTTTGATTTTTGTTGTTCCTTTTTCAAAGGAACGACATTTCTGTGTTCTGCTATTCCTTTTCCAAAGGAACAACATTTTTGATCTTTGATGTTCCTTTTTCCAAAAGGAACACCACTTGTATTCTTTTGCTCTCCCTTTTTGACACAGCTTGTTCCCCTTGCTGTTCTTAATTAAGGATGCTTACTATTCCTGTTCTTTCAAGTATTTTGGAATACAACTATGCACTTATGCAATGGATACCAAATCACAACATACTGAAATCAGTGAATCATAAAATCGCTATTCTTATAAGAAATTGCTCTGAATTGGTAAAAGGATAGAAGGAAGGACACACTTACTCATTATCTCTTGCCGTCATTGTTCTACTAACTCTGCTCTGATTGGTTATCTTTATCATGTTGGTCCCTTTTAATCCTCTCTGATTATTATTCAGGAATAAGAGCAAAAGGTTTATATCTTCCTATTGAGATGTTAAGACTTCTTCCACCATTCCTACTCTTAAAGAGTGTTGAACCACCCTTTGTGTATAAATGGGAAAGTACTTTATGAAAAAGAAAGAAAAAAGAGCAAACAATGATGTCTTAATGACTTATAAGTTGTCAAATGCAGGATAGGGGGTCTCATCAAGAGCCAGCCCACCATGATCATGAGGACGAAAGAGAAGTGGCATTCCCACTATGGCCACCACACCAGGGATATGGTCTAAAAGGTATATCAAATAAAGAACCCTTGGAACAGGAGGTCTCATCACGAGCTGACCTGCCCACCTTTCGCTCCTTCCTCGTGAATGGCATTATGGCTAATTGGTCACCAAGCCAGCATAATGGCCTACATTTTGACAACACACAACATTCCCCAAGCATACACAAAGGATCATGGTTCCATGGGTGAAATAAATAACTCTACCAAGGTTATGGACACCTGTCGGCAATAGAGCACTGTTAATGGTATTGAAGTCACATTATTTACACCAATAGGTAGTTATTAGCACCCTTCTATTTCTTATACCTTAGCAATCAATCACATAAGGAGAATATATATTATTTTCCGAAACATACAACTTATGTAAATCTATTATCACCAATCATGACAGAACAATTGACAATGACCGCATGAGACTCCGTATCCACGGCAGATGTCCTATCCCCCCAGCTTCGCATCATATCACAACAGTTTCTTACGTATTAAGCGATCCAAATCTACGTCTCGATTTTGGTAATTTGCTACTTTTGTAAACATGGCATATCACCATACGTTGTTCCTTTATGACTCTGCTTCAGAACAGAATGGCACATCGCTCCTTTATTTGACGGGCGGGACGACCTATCAAATTGCGCGGCGGGGGGCGGGGGGCGGGGCGGGGAGGTGAAACCCAACCTGGATTATGTGTTAGATCACTATTCGGGAAGCTGTGTACTTGGGAATAGCACGGCTCAACGGTATACTATTTTTTATTTTTTGCATGACTCGCTGTTCATAAGCCATTTCTATTATATACTCTGCATCATTAGATTTGGATCGAGTCTTGCGTCTGTCAGCCTCTCTGTGTTTCAACAGCGTGAACAACTGCCGTTCCATTGTCAAAATTATGATATTTTACAGCGAAACCAGAAACATGGGAGGAAGATCGATTCAGAGAGAACCGCAGGTGTTAACAGTCTCTGATGCTGCATGGGAAATCCTGACAAGAGCAGGGTGGCTAACTTATCTCAATTGCTTACACGAATCCAACGAGACTGTAGCAATTGAATTCTTGTAGAACTTGCAAGAGGATCACTCCACAGTGAGGGGGAGACACATAGCAGTCACCGATGAAATAATCGCAAGAGTCTCGGGACTGCCAGCTGCTAGACCTGTATGGACGTTAAAGAAGGAGAGATTGCAGAAGATCATAGAAACCTTGCAGGAGGAAGGCCAGAGCCTAACAATTAGAGGAAAGGGGGTTCTGCTAGCAGCATTGGGAGAGCCGTGGGTGGAATTGACAAAGACCATTCAAAGCTACATCACCTGTGAAGGTAGAAAAGACGTGGTAAGACGACGACATCTTAAACTCTTAGCCGTATTAAAGCAAAAATGATCTGTAAACTTATCTGCATTTTTGAATTCATTACTTCATGACATCGCAAGGAGCATAAAAAGGCACATCATGTAGAATCAGTTGTTAGTCATCATGGGTTTATTCGGTTAATAGTTAGCCATAGCTTTACCCAGCAGCAGAGCAGCTGGGAAGAGCTAATTGCCATGATAGATGGAGGGTTAACCACACCATCCCCAAAACATAAACATGCCACCAGTACAGTTGAGCGTCCAGAAAAACGAAGGAAATTGGTCCGACTAGCATGGCTAAAAGGGAGGCTCGAAAATTCCCAAGGAGATACCAACCGACCTGTAGAGATAGACGATACAGGGGATGAGAAACCCCCACAATTAGAAGGGGAAGACAATGAGAAAGGAATGCTGGAAAAAGAGGAAGGAGAAATGGAAGAAGAAACTGAGCAATCTGAGGAGGAGGAGGAAACATAAAAGCAAGAAGGTAGCCCATTGCAGGATCCATTGACAGAATATGAATTGGCCAAAGTTTTGGCCAATATGGGCGAATATGGCCAACCTTCCAGGCCATCAGATCTCCATGCCGAAGAGGAACCAAAAGAACACTCTGCTTAGGAGGGAAATGCACCCGAAGAATTACATGCAGAGGAGGTAGAAGAGGAGAATCAGCCTGTTCATGATGAAAATATGACAAGAGATGCAGAATAGGAACAATCCATTCCTAGCCAGACGACACCAGAAGAAAATTCGGAAGAAAGGGGGGCAGAAAAGGAAGTCACGCAAGAAATAACAGAACCGGTTAGGGTTCTTGCCCCGAAGCAACCAGAGTAGAGCAACAAAGAAAAACCCCAGAGAGAAAATCAGGGAATTAATCATAGTCCAGGCCATATTGAACAATCTGTTTTTCCTTCTAAGGAAATTGAGGAAATTAAGAAATTACGGAAAGAACATTAGAGACTACTGAATGTAATAGTTCAGCTCCGACAGTAGATCATGATTTTTGAAGCAAGGAAAAGGGTAAAAATGACTTCCGGAAGGAAAAATGCAACCACTCCAGCAAAACCCCTCAAGACAAAGGATCGAAGGGCCAGAGTCCATCTTGCTGTTCAAAACCCTGTCAAAAAGCAAGCTGCTGTTCCAAAGGTTGTTGAGAAGCAGACTGTTGTTCAAATTAAAAAGGAACAACATTTGATTGATACCCACGTTAAGATAGAAACTGATGATATATTGACCTGCGATAAGGAAATTCAGACAGAGGCACCACACTCGGGAGTGATAAGGGCCATGAACACAAGACAACACAATATGAAAATTCAGGTAAAAATCTCGGTCTCCATCGCCGCATGGGAAAGAGATCCGAGAACGATAACCCTACGAGAGGGTTTGACGCAAGCTCAGCAAGCAACATAAAAGCTTATAGAGCAAACGGTCCCTCGAGAAAGGTATGAAGAGCTACAACAGCAGGTTAGGAACGTCAATCTATCCGAAAAGCCAGGCATTTGAAGGGTGGCGAAGGGAAGAAGAAAAATTCGCGAAGGTAACTCATAGGTTAGATATAGTTATCAAGAAGATGGATACCTTATGTTCTTTATACAATGACGTCCTAGCATGTAGAGCCGCTGCTAAGAACTATGCCTTGTTTTTAATGGAACGATATTTTCAATTGAAAATAAAGGCTGTCAAAGCAGGTGCTCCCATACAAATTAATACCATCGATGATTTTATAAACTGCTGTAAGCACTACGGGGTAAAAGTTTAGAGACTACTGTGTGAGTTTTATTTGCATAACCTTGTATTAGACCAGGAGACCGAGCTGAACCTTGGCCCTTTTTTTGGGGATATTCAATTGTAGGCATTTATTTCATTTGGGTTTAATCAAATTAAATGGCTTAAAGTCTATAATGCTTTCCAAAGGCAAGAAAACGGATTAGATTTGTGGGTAAGAGCTGAGCCTAGGAATCCAGTGTAGTTGTGGAGAGAACATAGAAACCTCATGAAAACTCCAGGTGTAATTGAAGCATTAGGACCCATTCATAAGGAAATCAATCGGCAGGGAATAGAATACTTTTTCTCTATCAAAGACCTTGCCATTGATGCGGCTAAATTTCGATATCAGAACTCTAATCCGAATATCTAGCTCAGGGAACCATTCAAGTATGAAAATTTTAAGTTAGCCGCCCACTGCTTGCACCTCTATGGCGAAGTCATTTTGAGGGCAGGGCCATCCTGGTTAGGATATAGGTTCCGGAGTCCAATTAGTTGGCACCCTGCACCCGGATACCAAGCCCTGTATGAGATGCTTGAGGGTCAGACATGCCATTTCTTTGAACACCTAGTTATGCATCATGGCTGTAGACCTCCACATGAGATTCCATCTCCAACCTACTCTCTCACTGCCTTACATGTCAACTACAATGTTTTCATGATGGCATGAAAAAGGGTAAGCAGGGGGTGTGTGGAGTACTAAAGAAGGTATGTTTTTGGTAATTATTTCATCATCTTTTCATTAGAACTTACAAACCTTTTGCATCATGAACTAGGAAAATGATAAGGAATTGTAATAAAACCTGTGAGATTAATGTGCAACACGAAAACACTGAAAATTGTCGTTTCCTTATGCAAGAAGAAGGGAAAACAAGAAACTACTGTTCCAAAGGAAAGGACAAGGACAGGTTAATCGCTGTGCCTTTGACGCGGAAGCATATGCAAACAAGGAAAAACAAATCAAAGCGAATCAACCCTAGAAAGGAAGTGGAGGTATTGGCTCGGTGCAAGAAAGAAAAGAGATAATTGAGGACTAACGGTTCGGCGATCCTGAGGGATCGATGCTTTAACTATTTTTGCACCTAGACATCTCCGCCTTCACCATTATAAAAGGGGCAGTACCGTTAGCTCGAGGGGGTTTCGGGTCTGTTATGTTTTATGTAATTTCTCTTAATATTGAAACTTTGATCATCGAGTCTCGTTGAGAACTGATTTATTGTAATTCCGCTTTATGCATTAATACAAACTTGGTTGCTATTTCATCTCTGAGTCTGGAATAACTTCAAGCGGTGTACCCCTGGATGCTAAGGGCCCGGCCCTGGAGGACACTTGCTCCTGTACTATTACGTTTAGTTTATGCGTGGTTTGCTTAATCGACATTATTTGGTAATCTGATGTGTTTTGTAGTTTACATCACATGCTCTGATATGTTTAATTTATTAAGGTTTCTAAAGACAGAACTATTGTATTGACTCTGCAACGTATCATTGTTCTTTTAACTGTTGATATAATACTGTCGGTCTTTACAAAATATTGTTGCTGCTTAATTACAGAGCCTGTGCTGTGCACTTATTCATTGACATTAAGGAATTCATCTTAGGAATTATGTTCTTTGTGATTGTTGGATCTATAAACAATGCTGTTCTATTTTGAAATGCAGTCGTACTCTTTCTAACTGAGATTGATAACTGGATCAGATTACTATTAAGGTGTGCCATGTGTATATATGGTTTTCAAGTGTTCTTCTATAATTCATCATTAATCAGTGCTGTTCCATTTTCGTGTGTTGTTCAATCCGTCCTTAAGAGTAAAGGATTACCATTTGATTCCTGTAGGTCATGACTAGTGCATTTGATCTTATAGACTAAGGTGTTACTACTTGCTAGACTTAGTTGCTGTTACAATTTCTTGTTTGTTGTTCCATTTCAGGTTTGCTGTTCTATTTCTTAATTGCTATTCCATTTCTTATCTGCTATTTGATTTCCTGTCATTTGTTATTTTGGTGTGAAGAACAATCTCAGGCTGTAGTGAGCATCGACATCTACTGTATGGCTCCCAAATCCACGATCTATTCTATGATTTCCTCCAGTTCCATCAATTGACAAAGGGATGAGTTACTGCTACTGAACCCTTGACTGATAAATTGCTTAGTTTTTTGAATGTGAGGTTTAATATTTTGAAGTAGTTAGTTGTAAACAAGCATCTGTTTACTCTTGTATTTTTGAGCATTGTAGTACTAGAATTACTCTGGCTAATGATAGCCTCAGACTTAGACACTCTTTGAAATAAAAAAACGTTCCCGGATTGACATATTAATGTGAGGTAATTAGAGGTGAAAGAGACCCTTTTTATAACTTGACATTTTGGCGCTGTTGCCGGGGAAAGAGTGTAGCCATTTTTTCTTTTTCGGAGTAGTGTACGAACCTGCTAGGGAAGAATTGGGGTTTTAAAAACGGAAGGTAAGAACCTACGTGTGGAGCATGTAACAACCCTGCTCCTCTGCCCGCTTTCCTACAGATTTGCTGCTATTTTGTTTGGGTAGAATCTAGCAGTTGATTTGTGTGCATGACTAAGCAGAAAAAGCCAGAAAAGAATTCCAAGCCTCTACCCAAGCCAGAAAAAGCTAAGGGGCCGGTGACCCTTGGCCGATCAACCTTCATAGACGAAATCTTCAAGAAAGCAGAATCTCAGCCTTCAGTAGGACCCAGAAAAGTTATTTGTAGATAGCCTACTAGTTCCCTTCAGGCCACAGGATCACCATCTGTAGCCTTTGCTGAGGTGCATAGTCAAACTGAAGAGCAGGACTTTCAAGAAATCGAAAATTCTACTCCAGAACTATTGCAAGAAGGGAATTTCAGTAATCTTTGTGAAGGAGGAGAGACAGGGGAAACCGAGGAACCGAGGTCTCGTCTTGGGACAACTCAGCCATTGAACATTCCAAACAAGGGAAGTGCTGCAAAAATCATTGTTGAAGAAACTCAATCTCCTCAGACATTAGGCACTCTCATTGTCCTAGATAGAGGAAGTGCTATTAAAACCTATTAAATCCATTCCTTCTCCACCTAGGAATACCCTCCTAGATATCCCAGAAGGTTATTGGCATATATTCGACCAAATGGCTCAAAACCAGCCAAACACTC
>APFE031664974.1:25444-71447 GCA_000404065.3 Pinus taeda
GCTACCATCGCCCTAGCTGGTTTATTTCCATTACTGTTTGTAAGCATATTTCAGTATTTTACATTAATGAAATGAAGTATTATTTCCGCTGCATATCTATGTTTATGGTTATCTCTGTAATTTGTTGCATTCCTGTTTAAGTCTGGATCACCATAATTATACAATAGTGGCTCTGACTTCACTACCACATACTAAACATTGATTGCAAGCATATAAGTTCCAAACTTCTGCCTCTAAGATGTGCTCTTGTGCTACTTGGCTCACCTTTGTGTTCCTTCAAGCAAGTGTGACAAGTTGATTAGAGCTACACATTATAGTCAAGTGGCAAGGCACTTTGGTGTGGAGAAGACAATAGAAATACTTCATAAGTATTTCGACTAGCTAAAGCTTTGACATGATATCCATAGGCATATCAGATCGTACATTGCATATGCCATTACTGAACAACCATCAAGAAGCAGGGGGTTGTGCACCCCTCTATTTAGCCCATACAAGCCTTGGGAGTTATCTCCATGGATTACATGTCATGTTTTCGCTCCACCAAACATGGTAACAATTGTGTTTGTGGTTGTCATTCGTCTCTCTAAGATGACCATTTTGGCACCATGCAAGAAGAGTAACACCACCGAAGCCATTGCTACACACTTCTTTGAGCATGTTTGGGTTCATTTAATTGGACTTCCTTAAGCCATTATTTCAGATAGGGACTTAGGTTCTTCTATACCTTCTGGTCCAACCTACGGTGTCTGATGGACACCAAATTGACTAAATTGACCACCTTTCATCCGCAAATAGATGGAAAAACACAAGGGATTAATATGATTTTGAATTTCTTGTGCATGTACAACTCCAAGCATCCACGTACATGGGAAGAAATCCTTCCATATGTGTTAGGAATTAATTAATGATATAAATAAAATATTGCGGAAACACAAATATAGAAATGCATAAAACAAGAGAGACACAAATATACGTGGTTCACCAAATTTGGGCTACATCCATGGAGAAACAACCACTCCTTCCTTTTATATTATCCAACAAAATGAATGGATACAACCTACAACAAATCTGGTGTAATTTCCTCTTCGCTCTCACACAAACTCCTCTCTCTCTCTCTCTTAGAATAATAATACATAATTGCAATACAATTCCCTCATTTAAAGTGAGGGTTTCCTTCTAGGGAAAAAAACCCTAAATTAACATAAATACTACCATTAGATCATTTTCCTAATGAACGAACCAGATTGACTACGAAATTACAATATTTTACAAGGAAATTGTTCATCTATTTTTAGCTTCGGGCGTGCTGCCCCCGAACCCCTGCCACGGGGGGGGTGTGTTCAAAATTGTAACTAGGTTCGGTCTTTATAATTACATGTGTAATTGTGGTTTTATGTAATTAATTTAAAGAATAAAATAAAACTATTTCTGTAATACTTGAATCATGGGTTTCATGATCAAGGAATTTTATTTTAGTTAAGGTTTCCATTGTGAGCCTTTAGGTTTTGTCATCAAGTCATAACAGTGAAATTAAGTCAATGTCATGTATGAAGGACCCTTCTTGGGCATGTTACATTTGTATATGAGTCATTGTAAGAGTCAAAGAGACCCTCCGAGACCAAGCTCAAGCACATCCATCAAGTCAGCCTTAAATGAAATAACGAAGTTGCATCAAATGGCATGTCGGCTTATGGGCAAGGAGAAGTCAACTTATTTACATGAGAAAACCACTATAAATAGGGTAGCTCGGCCTCCATTTGATACCAATGAATTCGGTCAAGCCTGTCTGCAATAAGAAGTGCAAAAAATATGAAAGAATACGGCTAATCATCAAGTGAAGGAGGAAGGAAGATATCGGAGTTCTTTTAGATATGTTTTTGGGCTAAACTCCTCCACATGTGTGATATTTTAAACCTATCCATTGTAGGAAAAGGGCCGAGGCACTACAGTCATAGTAAGGAGGAAGTTTTTGGGAGAGTAAAAATGTGTTTCTCAAGCCGAGTTGAAGGAGAGAAGGACTCCATCTAAAAGTGAATGGAAATAATGTGTCTCTCTCTCACATACCTCAGCTAGGGTTTCTGAATTAGAACCAAAAGTTACATACCTAAATCAAGGGGCTGAAACTCTGAAGGATAGTCGAGAAGGAGGAAGAAGTTAGGAGTTTGATTATAGTTGACTCAAGGAAGAAGAAAATCATTAAGGAAGCCTTGTGACTTGGTCTTGGAGAGGAAAATAGGTCAAGGGTTTTAGTCTTGGTATTCATCAATTGAAGTCCCTTTAAGAAGAATAATTCGTTTTGGTTTTCCTCTCAAGTGCGAGAGGTTTTGGCCCTAGATGATAGCTTACATTTTGTGTCTCTTGTCTCTTTATTGTTTATACTTTGGTATTTGTTTGATGAAGAAGAAAACTATAATAATCTAACTAAAGAGAAGATCCTAATCTATTGAAGTAAAAATTATTCACAATAAGTTATCATTAATAGAGAAATCACCTAATCTTGATGCCCTAGATTGCTCAAAATGGTATCATAGCTTAGGTGACAAAATTCAAGGAAGGGCATATTATCAAGGGACACTCAAGGATCAAATCTCAAGAAATACATCAAAGCAAATCAAAGGAGATCATCCGCAAAGACAAGATCTACAAAGAAGTAAAAAAACCCTAGATCAAAGAAAAATTCTACATGAAAAGGAAGTCTTGGGAAACTCTAGTCATCTTCAAAAGACCACAAAGGCCCTCATCAAGTTGAAGAAATATACAAATCAAGGTAGCTTGAAGTTTATTCATTCAAGGGAAGCAAAGGATGTTGTAATCATCCTCAAAAGGTTCCAAGGCCCTTTCATCGAAGCAAGGATTTCATCTCAAAGGAAAATCCTTATCCTTGAAGAAAATCATCCATGGAGTATCAATACATCATCAAGGAGTCATCATCAATCATCACCACAAGTGACCTCTCTCTCTGTGAGGAACATTCTTGAAGAGAACTATCTTCATCAAGGAGAAGTTTTCTATTATCTATATCATCATCAAATTCAAGGAAGCAACTAGTAAAAGAAGCATCTTATCAAGTAAGTGTATTTATGTCCACTTCTGAATCGGTCAAAATGTATTTTTGCAAGGAAAGCAACAAATTGTTTGGGGATTCAAACTATCTTGCATGGAAGATGAGGACAAATATAAATCTCAATGAAAATGAGGTCATGGATCATGTCAAAGGATCTATCACCAAACCAGGGAAAGAATATGCTTAAGAACTTGAAAAGTTTATGAAAGGGGAAGTTAGGGCTTAAAGGATTCTCATATAATCCATTAAGGATCCCCTCATTCCATATGTATTGAAACTCAAAACTTCAAAGGATATTTATGACAAACTGGTAGAGTTGTATTTTGTAAGCATTGAAGGAGAATTCATCTTCTTAAGGCAAGAACTCTACAAGCTAAATATGTCAAAAGAAGAAGGAATAACCTCATACTTTATGAGGAAATTCGAAATTAGGGATCAAATTCAAGATCTTGGAGAAGTCATGTCTAATAGAGAAATGACCGTAGTAGTACTAAATGCACTACTAGAGGAGTGGGGTAACTTTACTTCAAGTATTTATGGGAAGAAAGAAGATACTCTATTCCAGGATCTATAGTCACTATGCAAGGTTATACAATGCATGCTAAAGGAAAAATATGACGTAGGATCAGGTGAGAAAAATCAAACATATGCTACAATGACAAAAATAAATGGAAAATTAGGACAATTTGGTCCTCATATAAAGAAGAAGAACATGGCTAAGATTCCATGCTATGGATGTCAAGAATATGGGCATTACAAGAGAGATTGTACTAAGATCAACAAAGACAATAACAAAAGAGGAATATAAGAATTGCATATCATCGAAGAAGTGGAAGAAGCTGAAAAGAAGAAATCGAAGAAAGAGGAAGTAAAATATATCTATTATGATTGAGATAATCTTCCTCGCCTATCTCTTTTCAAGTTTTCCTATTGTCAAGCATAACTATTAGGAATCATAAGAAGCATGATATGATGCATCATGTTAAGAAATGGCATCATATGAAGAATTAGAAGCAAGAGCTTGTGACATAATCATAGAGAAGCATGAATGATAACTGAATTAGGATATATCTCTTGGGAACCTCATTCGAAGCACTTATAGGAAAAAAAAGAAAAAGGAACTCATCTGGTACAAATCTCATCATACATCAAGAGGAAACATCTACTGAATGAGGATACTTAAGATGCTCTATTGGAATCTTCATAGAAAGGTTCACCAAATAAAAGGGAGCAAGTGTTTCATCAAGAATTTTAACTTGGAGGAATTCATGAAAGAATGGTATGATGTCAATAAGCAGGTCGAGGGATTGAAGTTTTTCAATCAAGCAAGATGCTAAAGGAAGATGAACTAAAAGAAGAATGAGGTATACATGCTTTTATTTGATAATTGAAGTCATGTCATATGGTTGCCGATAAGATGGATAAATGCTCTACTTCGAGAGCATTATCAAAAGGAAATGATCTGCTCCATTGAAAATATGTAGGAAGGCATGGGTCACACATTAACTAGATGAAATCAACATAATATGTCCTCGTATGAAATATGAGGTGGTTAACATTAATTGGAGGAACTATGATCGTAATTTCCTGAAAGGAAATGTGTGAAGAAAGAAAGGAAGAGATTATGAAATAAGAAAATATGGAGAAGGAAATCAACATCCAAGACTGGAAGATTTGACTATGATATCTTTATGAAAGATATGAAGACTCTCATGAAGAAGGAGATCCTTCACAATGTATATCTTTTGGATATGTGTCAATATGTATGCAGGATGCTGATGCAAACTGAAAAATGTCATGATGAAAGACCATCACAAAGGTAATATTGAATAATATTTGGATGGGCTTATGCAAGGCTTCCAAGGGACAAGTTGTGGATGTCTTCCACCACTGATGACCATATAGCAAGATGAAATATCCTTAAGGAAGAATGGCATGAAAGAGGCAACACGACATGAAGGAAGGCCATATATGAACTGATGGATCACTTTTTGATAAAAGGAATGATGATATGACTAACTCATGGATGAAAGTGATAGATGGTATGTTCCCTATGAAGAAGTCTTGAAAGATGTAGACTCTATAACGAAGAAGAAATTCATGACATCAAAGGAAGGAGTTCTACGAGTAGCTGGTTATCCCATAATCTCCACCTGAAGAGCTGTTGGAAGAAAGTCCTTGGTCAAGTCCCTAGTTAAGAGGGAGCTCAGGTACATTCCTTTATAGGAATGGGTACATTCCTTTAGTGGAATGGGTATGTCCTCCCTAAGTTAAGGGAGATATAGACACACATTCTTGTCTTCACTTGGGAAGACAAAATGGAGGATTGGGTAAACATCTGTCATTTGATACTCTTTGAGGATGAGTTAGGGCATCCAAGATAAGAGTAGTAGTAGAGGACCAATATTCTTTGAGGACTGGGAATCCAAGATAAGAATAGTCCTATTGGAACATAGTCTGATAACCCATGCGGAGTATGTTCCAAGAGAGACAATGATGAGGCTGTATATACATCATTGGTCTCTCCAGCATTGATTTCTAATCTTGTGGAGAGAGAGAGTTGTTAGTCAAGGCCTTGCTATGTGACAATGTTGATTGATATGATGCTAAACAGATGGGTTACAAATTTGACTCTTCTTATGAGAATTCTTTAGATTAGGAATGTCCAAGTACCCTGTATGGATTATGAATACCTCCTTAGTTAAGAGGGAGTGTTGAAAAGTGTAACTACGTTCGGTTTTCATAATGACATGTAATTTTGATTTTATGTAATTAATGTAAAGAAGAAAATAAATTTATTTTGTAATACTTGAATCATGGGTTTCATGATCAAGCAATTTTATTTTAGTTAAGGTTCCCCTTGTGAGCCTTTAGGTTTTGTCATCAAGTCATAAAATTAAAATTAAGTCAATGTCATGTATGAAGGACCCTTCTTGGGCATGTTACATTTTTATATGAGTCATTGAAAAAGTCAAAGAGACCCTTCATGATCTGAACTTAAACAGGAAACACAACAAATCATAGATATGACCATAACTACAGAGATGCAACATAAATAACACTTCATTTCATTAATATCAAATACCAAAATATGCTTACAACAAAATGGAAATAAACTAGCTCGGGCGATGGTATCTTATCTCTGAGAAGATATGTGGAAGATACATGCCTCTGCATTATGTTATAATGAGGGTCGAAGTCCTATTTATTATTGAGAAAGAATGGGAAACCTTAAACATATAAAAACCTAACCCTAGGAGATGAAGCGCCAAAACTATGGGCCCCATTTGGGTAAATTGTTACATCAATTTCATGGGGTCGTAACTTTGGCATACGATCTCCGTTTGACGTGCACTATACCTCGTTAGAAATATATTTCCGATGACTACAAATTTTATGTTGCAAACATCAATATTTTAGATAACAAAGGAAGGAAGGAAGATAATTGAGTTCTTTTAGATATGTTTTTGGGCTAAAATCTTCCACATGTGCGAGATTTCAGAGCTATCCATTACAAAAAAAGGGTCGAGGTACTACATTCACAGTAAGGAGGAAGTTTTTGGGAGAGAAAAAAGTGTTTCTCAAGCCGATTTGAAGGAGAGAAGGACTCCATATAAAATAAAAGGGAAATAAGGTGTCTCTCTCTCTCACTTACCTCGGCTAGGGTTTCTGAATTAGAACCGAAAGTTTCAGACTTGAATCAAGGGGCCGAAACTCCAAAGGATATTCAAGGAAGAGGAAGAAGCAAATGTTGAATATCGTTGACTCAAGGAAGAAGAAACTCATCAAGGAATCCTTGTGACTTGGTCTTGGAGAGGCAAATAGGTCAAGGGTCTTGGTCTTGGTATTTATCAATTGGAGTCCATGTAAGAAGAATAATTAGTTGTGAGAGGTTTTGGCCCTGGCTTATAGCCTACATTTTGTGTATCTTGTCTCTTTATTGTTTATGCTTTGGTAGGTGTTTCATGAAGAAAAACACTATAATAATCTAACTAAAGAGAAGATCCAAATATATTGAAGTAAAAAGCATTCACAAGAAATTATCAGTAATAGAGAAATCACCTAATCTTGATGCCCTAAATTTCTCAACGGGGGGCTCATTAAAAGTAGTCGTCGCCCCTCCTTGCACTCCCCTGATAAATTTCATTCGAATGACGTTTTCGACCCATTTAGGAACTGGGGTCTAATGTGGCTGAGACCTTTGAATCAAGAAGATAATCAAGATCCACACCCAACAATCTCCCACTTGGAGACTGATTACATAAACTCCATGGTTGCTTCACTTGATGGAAAATGACTCCACTTGGACATGGTTGTTTCTCATCTTCACCCTTGAAGACCAATTGAAACTGTGCAGAATCTCAGTTTCTTCCTAGTTACAACTTTTGTTAACATATCTGTAGGATTCTGGCTAGTGTGTATCTTTTCTAGCTTCTGTTGTCCATCTTCCAACACCGACCGTATGAAATGGTACTTGAGATGTATATGTTTAGTCTTGGAAAGAAAAAATTAGTTCTTTTCAAGATGAATGACACTCTGGCTATCACTGTATAACATTCCCATCTCCCGATTCTTGCCAAGTTCATCCATAAACCTTTGTAAACAAATCATTTCTCTACTAACCTTTGTAGCAACAACATACTCTACTTCCGTTTTTGAAAGTGCAATAATTTTTTGCAATTTGGAAACCAAACTAATAGTTGTTCCACGCACAATAAACACATACCTTGTGGTGCTCCTCCTGTAATCTCTATCAGTTGCTATATCTACATCAACATATCCCTGTAGAGTAATATTTGAGCCACCAAAGCATAATGATTGATTTGTGGTACCTCTCAAAACATGAGAATCCACTTCACTGCCATTTGATGCTATTTTCCTAGATTGTTCATATAAATTATTACAAATCCCACTGCACGTGCAATATCAGGGCTTATGCAGACCATTGCATACATTCAGCTTCCAACTATTGACGCATATGGAACTTTCACATAATCCATCTCTTCCTGGGTCTTGCAACACAACTCGTTACTTAGTTTGAAATGGCTAGGAAAAGGTGTACTAACTGGTTTTGCGTTATGCATATTAAATGTTTCCAACACCTTTTCTATGTACTCACTCTAAGAC
Source organism: Pinus taeda (assembly GCA_000404065.3). Lineage (NCBI taxonomy): Eukaryota > Viridiplantae > Streptophyta > Pinopsida > Pinales > Pinaceae > Pinus > Pinus taeda. Next base: position 33,636 of record APFE031664974.1, read on the forward strand.
AATGTTAATTTGCGATTTTCCCTGTCTCTAGTTATTCTCATACCAAGGATTTGTTTTGCAGTACCCAAATCATTCATTGCAAATGAATTTGCCAATTTTCTTTTGAGCACATTTATTTCCTGCATGCTAAACCTTTGCAACAAGCATGTCATCTACATACAATAGAAATATAATATAGATGCCATCCATTTTATTTTTAAGATAAACACAATGGTCAAACTGACATCTTTTATAACCTTATCTAGATATAAACCTATCAAATTTTTGATACCACTACCTTGGAGCTTGTTTTAATCCATTCAAGATCTTCTTCAAATTGCATACTAATTTCTCCTTCCCTTTGACCTCATACCCTTGTGGTTGTTGCATATATATTTCTTCCTCCAAATCCCCATGGAGAAAGGTTGTCTTTACACCTAACTACTCAAGATGCAAATCTTCTGCTACCACTAGACTTAAAATAACTCTGATTGAAGTCGTTTTAACAACATGAGAAAAAAATTCATCAAAGTCTATACCTTTCTTTTGTGCAAACACCTTCACCACAAGTCTAGCCTTATACCTCTGTTTTCCTCCATCTTCTTCCTTTAACATGTAAACCCATTTATTCTACAATGTTGTTTTACATGCAGGAAACTTGACTAAGTCCCAAGTCTGGTTACGCATCAAGGAGTGCATCTCTTCTTCCATGGCTTGTTCCACTTCTTCCTAGTTTCCACCTGAATTGCTTCTTCATATCTTTCCAGTTCACTAGAATCAATCAAAAATACATAATATAATGAAGGAGAGTATCATTCAGGGGGTCTACTTATCCTGGTAGAACTTCTAACACCACTTTCAAGTGTTTGAGGTGCCTGTTATTGTTATTATTATGGTTATTGATCATTATAATTTTCAGGCACCTTTACTTTTTATGTGATCTCATCAAGCACCGTGTATTCTTATTTTTCCTTTTCTTGTTTCTTTTCCTGCATCCGATCCTTATACAAGACCTTTTCATTGAATATGACATCTCTGCTCCTAATGATTTTGGGATTTTCATAATCATATAAGCGATAACCAAAATCATTAACACCATATCCAATAAAGGTACATTTCTTTGATTTTGCCTCAAGATTTGTTCTATTTTCTTTATTAATGTGGACAAAGGCTTCACAACCAAAAGTCTTTAAAAAGGACCAATTTACCTTTTTACTTGTCCATGCCTCCTCTAAAATACCACCATATAAGGAAATTGAAGGCCCTATATTTATTAGATAAACAAAATTATCTATAACATCTTCCCAAAATTTTAAGGGTAATCTTGCATGTAATCGCATGCACTTTTCATGCTCCATGATTTTCCTATTCATCCTTTCTGACACACCATTTTCCTGTGGTGTTCATGGAACTATCTTCTCTCTGTGAATTCCATGCTCTAAACAATAGTTATAAACCTCTTTGCTGCAGTATTCACCTCCATTGTCTAATCTGAGACACTTCAATTTATTTACTATCTCATTCTCAACAAAAGCTTTGCATGTCTTGAAAGTATCAAATACATCAAATTTATTCTAAATACAATAAATTCAAGTTTTCCTAGTTGCATCATTAATAAAAGTAACATAATAGTGAGAGCCACCGAGAGATGATACCTGAGCAGGTCCCCATACAACTGTATGCACAAGCTCTAATTTTTCACTCTTCTTTTCTTTCCCAACTCTCATAAATATGACACTCTTATGCTTTCCATAAACACAACTTTAACATAAATCCAAATCAACATGCTTCAAACCTGGAAAAAATTTTCTTGAGTGAAGAATCTTCATCCCCTTCTCACTCATGTGCTTGAGCCTATAATGCCACAATTCCATATCTACTCCTGTGGAAGTTAATGCATTAATAGAATTAGAAATACCATTACATAAATACAACGTACCAACCTTTTCTTCTTTTGCTATTACGAGGGCTCCTTTAGTGACCTTCTAGGTTTTGTTTGTGAATGTAGTTACATAACCTTCACCACCTAACTGCCTCGTTGAAATTATATTTTTCTTTATATCTGGAACATGCCTTACATCCTTCAATAGGCATCAATTTCCATTTTTCAGCTTTATAAAAACCTTACCCATTCCAACAATTTTACAGGGTTTATCATCACCCAGACAAACCTGTCCCAAATCTCCTTGAACATATTCATGAAAATGTTTCCTATCAGGTGTGGCATGGAATGAGGCCCCTAAATCTACCACCTAGGCATCAATAATATTATCTAATGAAAGAATCAAAGAATATTGAAACACATCACCTGTTACATTCACTTCATGATTGTTCTCTTGTTGTCCATTTCATTCTTTTCCCTTTTGAGATTTGCAGTCTTTCTTCAGGCGTCCTTTCTTCTTGTATTTCCAGCACACTATCCCTTATTTGGATTTGGATCTGCCTTTTCATGACTTACTACAATTTCCTTAGCTCCTTCCTCTTTCCATTTTTCTTCCCCTAGTCTCCGCAGTCAAAGCATTACCTGATGTCTCCTCAGAGCTTTTACGTCACATTTCCTCACTAAGGATGGCACAAACAACATCATAAAACTTTAAAGTACTATATCCAAAGACAAAGTTACTAACAACCATAACTAAGCCATTCCAACTTTCTGGAAATGAGCATAGAAATAACAGATCCCTAACTTCATCATCAAAATTTACCCCTATAGAACTTAAATGGCTGGTAATTGTGTTAAATTCATTTAAATGATCAACAACAAATCCACCTTATGACATCTTCATATTAAATTGATGCTTCATAAGAAATACCTTATTTGAGACCAAGGGTTTTCCATGTATTTTGGCCCATGCTGTCATTAAACCTTCTGTTATCATTTCCTTTGAAATGTTGAATGCCACCGACACTACTAGACACAACCGTATTTTTCCTAGTGCCTTTCTATCAAGAAGATCCCATTCTTCGTTTGTGATAATTGTGAACTTCTTTGATTTTCCACTCAATGGTAGGTACAAATATTTTTTATACAGATATTCCATCTGCATCTTCCACAAATGATAATTTTGGTCATTAAATTTCTCGACCATAAACCTACCATCTTTCACCATTGCTCCCACTCAAACCAAGAACCCTTCTTTCCTGCGAGTTTATCTGCCAAATAGGCCTTCGAATCTGATACCATTTATTAGAAATTAATTAACAAAGCAATGAAATACATAAAATATTTTAGAAACACAAATACAAAAACACATAAAACAAGAGAGACATAGATATACATCATTCACCCAATTTGGGCTACATCCATGGAGAAACAATCAATCCTTCCTTTTATATTATCTAGTGAAATGAAGAGATTCAACCTACAACAAATCCGTTGTAATTCCCTCTTCACTCTCACACATCCTCCGCTCTCTCTCTCACTAAGAATAATAATACACAATCGCAATACGGTTCCCTCATATAAACCGAAGGATGCCTTCTAGGTCAAAAACCCTAAATTAACATAACTTCTACTGTTAGATCATCCACCTAATGGACAATCCAGATTGACTACAAAATTACAATATTTTAGAAGGAAAATTTTCATCTATTTTTAGCTTCGGGGGCGCTGCCCCCCCCCCCTTGACGATTATTATATGGGCAACGTTTTTGCCTCATTTATGAACTGGGTTCCAACATGGATGAGACCTCTTAATCAAGAAGATAATCAGGCTCCACACCCAACAATATGTTCAACATGCTATATCATAGACCTCCATAGCTCTATTGGTCTTAACCCTTTTTAGGTATGCATGGGGAACCATTGGCCCCAATTAATGTAGCTCTTCCCATTGCATCTTCACCAACAACATACTCCCATGTTTAGGTTGAGGCAGATAGAGAAATCAAATTTATTGAATGGATCCAACACATCCAAAGACAAGTTTATGATATCCTATAGAAAATAAATACCATGTATAAATAGTGATATTTCTAGAACAAGGCTCCACACAAGTTTTAGGTTGGTGATAAGGTGTTGTTGGGTTTATAGAGAGAGCACCTAACAAGCCCCCATAGGAATCCCATACCACTCTTATATTCGCCTTACATAATCATAAAGTCTATGGGTGAAAATGCTTTTGAATTGAGTATTTCCCCTTTCCTTTGCTTGCACCCAATATTTAATGTGGAGTTGCTTTTATCATATATATATATATATATATTTATCTTAGCGAGACACCTTGGAGATAGTTGAGCAATTGGACCACACATAACTCAATCCTTATGGCATTAAATAGGCTATAGTGGATCATATCACGGACACCAAGAAAAATGATATCCATCAGTAGCACATACAACTCTACCGAGTTGTCAAAGCATGACAACTTCTTTGCTAAGACAAGTGGCTCACCAAGAGCCAGATATAGCAAAATATTCCCTGTTTGATTAGGTAACTTGATGCAATGGAGATAATTTATTTCTAAGGGGGGAGGACTGATATAGGTGGATATCAATGGCCACCCACCTCTTCCATTGACTCAATGGTTCTCTATCTTATTAGCATTTTTCTGTGGCCTGGGTCCCAAACTTCTAGAGTTATTTTGAGGCCCTAAACAATTTTTTTTAGAAATTAAGAGGAAAGGGGTTGCAATTGCATTTCCTAACCTCAATCGAAAGTTGTTTTCCTTAGACAGTTCTTTGCAATGAGCTACTGTTCCCTCCAGACACATAGTATATGCAAAAGTTGCACCCTCGAGAAGTTGATGTACCAACTAACCACCTTAGGGCCCTCAAACCTTTTGGTGCTTCATCTGGTTATAGTTTTGGATGTCTAAGGTTCTTTATGTTGGCCCAAAGGTCACACTAAGGTTGGTGGGGGGGGGGGGTAAATTAGTGTGAGATCAATTTTACCATTTCACAACTTTTCATAATCAAACAACCATATAGAAATGAATCATAAGAATTATATCATCAACTATAACAATGCATCATCAGGCTACCATCATATCAATAACATATCAAGAAGCCAACACATCACAAAGAGACACATGGTTTTTACGTGAAAACCCACATGGGAGAAAACTACAAATCATCTTTTTCTTTATCTTCAATTCTTTACATATATTTGCAGGCTACAACTTGTTGGAGGAAACTAACACCAAAAAATGCAAGCTACCACTTGTGGTAGTCTACAACATGATTGAGGTACCAACCTTTAAAGATGCAAGTAACTACTCACTATAGGCTGCAACCTGGTTGAGGCACCAACCTCGATGATGAGCATGCTCCAATCTTCTTTGGGCTCCAACTTGATTGAGGCTTCAACCTTGGTGGAGGAACCCACCTCCTTCCTCAACTTCTTTATGGACCTCTATTTCATAACATTTTAAAATTGGATCCATCGTCATTATATATCATTGAATCATAAATCACAATATTCAATCTGCAACCATTGCTACTACAATCACTGCCACAATCTGCAACCATTGTCATTGTAATCATTATCACAACCTGTAACCATTGTCATTGCAATAAATAATCATATCAATCACTGTTACAAGTTGTCACATTGATGCCAATGCTCTACCCTAACCAATTATTCGATTTGGTCACTCAAGCCCCTTCTCAGAACATGTTTACACCATGTATCGAAAACAACTACAACTTACTCATAAACCCTCGAAACAAAAACAAGAGATTTTTCACATCAAATAAATGTCAAAAGGGCATCATACACCTCTTGTTACATTCATATTTGAACCCCGATTCCCCATCTTCTTCCACAATCCAATTTGGACCAATATTGACCCCAAAAACTCATAAAAACCATATAAATATAACTATATATATATATATATATATATATATATATATATATATATATATATATATAGATATATATATAAAGGGTTCTATAAAAGGCCTCTTTCTGGGCACACTTTTGCAAAATGACTAGAAGCCAATGATGGTGTGACAAAAGGCTCATTTTCGACCTACTAACTATTCGACAAAATAAAGCATATGACAGTTAAAAAAAAATATGACCTAACAACTGCAAGGGCTCAAACCTGGGTCTTGGTAGGTCATAACACAACTCCATGCCAATCAAGATCACGATGGTCCTTCCCAAACCATGTCCTTAGAATATATTGTAGTTATGCTTATGGTTCGGGGTTGGGGTGGCGCATGGTCACTTGTCAATATGATTCAACTATGGTGAACAAACTTAATATCTATCAACACGGCCCATCCTCCATGGCCTATTTTTGAGTTAGACTTATGTATACGTGGGATACCTCTATGTTTAAACCATATGGATATTCTCCTATCCACATGGGATACCTCTATGTATATGTGGACTGCCTCTACGTACAAAACATATGGATACACCCTTGTCCATGTGGGCTACCTTTGTGTATACATGGGTTGTTGCAACAACAAAAAAGCATATGGATACACCCCTGTCCACATCGACTACTTGTATGTATACGTAGGCTACTTTTACATACAAAACATATGGATACACCCCTATCCATGTGGGTCACCTCTGCGTACAACATACCTGAGAAACACAAGGACTTTGATCACCTAGTTCGAAACCAAGACCAAATAAATGCCAATGAACAGTAACAACCACAGAGTGTGATGTGTTGGTTCAATTATGATCGATCATTTGGTCAAAAATATATACATTCTATGTGGTCTCGGGGCTAAGTTAGCCAATCATGGGACAATGTCCATGCCCTAAATATTGGCCTCTTCTTACCATATGATTATTGCATATAACCATGCCTACAAGCCTTAAACTGTGTACCAAGTTCCACGTGACCGCTCTATATAGTCGGATCCTTGGGGGTCCCTGGCCATCCATGTGATGATATCAAAATGACATCATTACAACATGTGGCAACTGTGAGCAGTGCCACATTTCACCCACATTTGGATTTCTCACCAATCAGATCTTACTAAAAATTGTCTGCTACATGGTGACATATGGTGGTGCCACATCACTCATGATGACATCATCAACTAACATGTTCTACTAATTGTACTTACAATTCCATGCCACATGTCAATGTGTGATTGGTTCATGTTGGTGGGTTGCACAAGCGTCTATGTGTCACCAATCTATTGGATAGAAGAGGTACATTAAAGTTCATGCAACTCCTACTATTTTCCATCATTCATTTTTTCATTTGATGCATGGAGGCATCCAATTAGTGGAAATATGCACACGTTTTAATTGATTAAACATCGTGCAAGTTTGGTGAAAATCCACTGTTGATTTGATCAATGGACTGTGGACGTGCCTGAAAGGTGCGCACATGTTGACACATCAGTGATTTGGGTTTGGTCCTATAGTTTGAGTCTACAATTAATATTGAATTTTCAAACAACCATTACTTTTCATATGGGAGGAGTTTTTCAAAGTAGGATATACTATTGGAAAGGTATCGGTGATATCTATGCAACCATATTGTTTGTAGGATCATTAGGATATGATACCTTCATCAAAAGCTTCAATAACTTCAAGGTCCTTTATCTTTCACTTATTGAGATCTGGTAAGACACGTAGCTCTTATACTTATTCATAGAGTGTAATACTAATTTTGTAGTCATGATGAATGATACTATTGTTGTCTCAAGCATCCCCTTTGACATCAGTGACAAATAGTTGTGGTCAATGACAACACAATGTGTAACACTTTATTTATTTAAAAGGCCATTTTTTTAACCTTTTGTAATATCTTTTGTGAATTCATGTAGCTGCTATCTTTCTCTCTCTTTAGTGATAGCTACCGCCATTCTAGCTAGTTTGTGTTTTACAATATTCTACTATTTCATTTATTAATAGAAGTTGGGTTTTCACCATACTACTGTGTTTTCTATTATATTTCTATATGTGCGTGTTTCATTTTCTCGCCTACCTTTCATTTCATTCATTGTACAATTTGGATCTATGGGTTGGTTTAAATATGGTGACCAAAAGGAAGCACTCATTAGAATGGAGGCAAAGAGACAAGGATTTAGAATTAAGAAGCACTTGGTAGGAACTTAATTCATGAAAGCACCATAGGAGACTTGAAAGGAACTAAGATGATATGGGACTTGATCCTTACTTACCCAATCTTTGTGGATGATGTTCTTCTTTTGGATCGATCACTCAAGGATGCTTAGCAATTACATCAAATCTTGGAAATGTTGGGTATGCTATATTACAACAATAATAGTTGGGTAGACCCAAAGATGGGGGCCGAACCCAAAGATGGTGGGTGGATGTACCCATGGTTTTGTGCATGGTTTTGGGCATGATGGTTTTTTCCCATGGTATTTTGTAGATCTGGTCAAGGGAACTACAATTATGTTTTAATCCAAGGTTAATGGATTGGGTTTTATGAATGCTTCAACATGTATATACATGTATTGTAACATTGAAAAGAATATAATGAAAAATCAATTTGGTTTTCCCAGTTTGGGTTCAAGGAGAAAATCTCTGTGTATATTTTATGTTTTCGCCATTGTATATTTTTTCTATTTTTAGAATCTGTTTGTAGGTGATTTCTGTAGAGGGTTAAAACCTATAGGAAACTTATGAGATACTAATTAGCATGGTGACTAGTAATAATAAATCATCCATCTATTTTCACATTACATATGGCTATGTAGGAGTGGACCATTTCAAGGCTATTATGATTCAAAGTAAGATACTTCAAAGAGGGGCTTAAGTAGGTAGGATTTGAGCTCAACGAAAATGAATATGGTTATAATAGTTAGCTACGGCTATATAAAAAAATAAAATAAGGTCCCATCTCAGTATATTATGTGGTTTTCCATGGGGGAAACTCACCCTAGTTAAAGTTGTCTTGAAAACAAACTCATTTAATGGCACTAATTTTCACACACACCAAAACAATTTCTTAATAAAGTAAGGAAAAAAAACAAATAAAAAGGTTTTTAGCTTCCTCTAGACAAGAAAGAAAAAGGAGAGCATGCACCTAATCAAATTAGAGAGATTGGCTACACTTAAAACGATGGGAGGATGGCAACTTGAAAATATATATCATTTTAAAAAGGAGTTAACTGCCTAAAAAATTAAAAGATTGATTTGGGGAAAGGGATTGTGGAATAACATCGTGATTCAAATATACGTGGAACTCCTTTCCTTGGAAGAGAGGATATAATCACACATGAATGAAAAATAAAAGTCCCAAAGGTTAGCTCAAGTGGTCTAGAGCTAGATGTGAACTTCTTTGATTTTGTTTCTAGTTGTTACTGATCATAGGTTCAACTCTCTTTGATTCCCTTAGGGTGAGGCCCCGTAATCAGGGCTGATGGTTTACTCGGTTTACCATCCACGAAATGTGGGGAAGTACTTTGGGCTTTCTCGTGCTTCGATTCCATATATATATATATATATATATATATATATATTATATATATAATTATATATATATATATATAGTATGTTTGTGTACACACACAAATACAATGATGTGGATGAAATGATAGAAATTTAGATCCATCTTAGCCTCAAATCTATCAAGGGCCTACATGGATCAAATCCTTGCTAGTGTAAACATTTCCTTAAATTTGGTATTTTAAAAAAGGTTTGCACTTCCAAAAATTTGATCCATTTTAGTGTTTGAAAGATCTAAATTTAAGATGGATCTAAAAGTTTATTTCATATAGAGAAGGAAGGAACATTACATCATGATATGGATGGGACACATAACACTTACAAATTAAATCTCCAATGTGAAAAAATAATACTATACAGTAATTATGATATTTTCACTTCCAAAAACTTTTGATAGATGTGGGGTTCAAATGGATCTAGTAGCTTATTAAATAAAGAGAATGAAGGAACAATATATACCATAGTAATGGATATGGTGTGTAATTCTCCAAGGTATAACATATGAAGGAGGACACTATTATTTCTTATATGTATTGGATCATTATATTATTTATCATCCATCTTGATGCTTTATGAGTGGGAAAATTGGAGGAATAAACTCATATGACCTTTTTTACTAGCGGATCCCAGTTTGGGGAGTTTTAAACAGCCCAGAGGAAATTTGAGGCATTTCCTAAATTTCTTTTGGGTCTAAAAACTCTTAATTGCACAAGACCCTTGGCAATATTTTACACTCAGATAATTTTATAACAATGCAAGAAAGACCTCAAGTAGGGTATGTGTGCAAAATTTATGCCACCTAGAATTTGACCTTCTATTTTGACCACCATGATTTGAGAAGATGCCACATTGGCCCCATTACTCATGGAAAACGGGCTAGCCATGTGAACATGATGTAGAAGAATCTAGAAGGGTCAATATTGTAACTCTAGTTAAGAGTTGGCATCAAAATTAACCACTAAAAGGCTATTAGGATTTGTTATAGCTGGGTCACTAGGAGAAAAACGGGTTTTATTCTATTGGAGTGCATTTTGTTCCATAGTTGAAAAGAGAAGCTGAGAGTGGATATAGGGAGGGAAGAATAGAGGGAGTTTGTGTTTCGTAGCAACCCACAAGCTACAAGTTTCACTCCTTTGTATTTGCATCATTTTCATTTAGAGAAAGAGAGAGCAGAGCATCCTCACCTTCCAACAATGTTTTCTCCTTAAAGGTTTTCCCAGGTCATACCTTGTGTTATTTTGGTTTTGTGAGCGATTTTTCTATTTGTTCTCTATTTTTCACATTTTTATATTTTACACACATATACAACAAACAATAATTTAATAAATTCAAGAATCTAAGGAAAATTAACCCTCATAGTATATATTTTAGATTTTCAATATATTTTATGAGATATGTTATGACAAACTATCCAGTGGAATATCCATGTTAGTTTATAGATCATATTGACACCAATGTAGGTTTCTTTGGGTATATTGTGGAGAGTTGTAGGGGATCCATATTGTTTAAGCTGAAATTCATAAAACCCCAACCATGGTCGACAAATCTATTAATAACCCTAAAGATCTTGTAGAGAAGAGTCACAAGGTTAGAATAGTAGGTTGTAGATACTAGGTGTAATATGAACCTTCTCATGGTGGCTCTAGCAAATAAGCTTGGAATAAGAGAAGATGGAGGTTCCCACGTGGAGGTCAAATAAGAGGGAAAATAGGGAGATCAAGAATAATTAGAGAAGGAGGTTAAGTGAGAACCTGAAAAAGAAAAACACAATTTGAGTTCCATTGACCATTCACAAATCCTAATCAATATGGAAGCAAAGGTCAACATCAAGACATATCAAGTTGAGATGAAAGCTTTGAAACTAAATCACTAGTTGCAACAATTATAGATTTATTTTAGCATTCACCACATAAAGGAAGAATATAAAAATTCTTTTTCCCATTTGAAACTAGGGGGCCATGCACCGAATTAGTGAGAAATCCATATGGAAACCCTAAGGTTGGACGAGGATCCTCCACTGAATAGGTGGAGCATTTGAAAACCATCATAAACTCTCAGTTCTACTCTATCAAATATGTAAGGGACTTGTGGATCTTATGGCATTAATTCATTTAGAGACAACGAAAAATTCTACAAGATTACACCACAAAATTCAAGAAGATGGAAATAATGTTGGGTATCTCTCCCAAGAACCCAAATGTACTCCTAAAGTATTTTGGGGGTCTACATAGCCATATGTGGATGACACTTGTGTACGGGCACAATACCTAGAAAGCATAGGCAAGAAGAAAGGGAAATAAAGTGGGTCTAAGCAGAAGGAATACTGGGAAACTTCCAAAGAAGTGAAGAAGAAATGGAAAGGGGGGGAGGATAGAAAGACAATAGCCATAACACACTAGTGAAAATATCCTAGAAACCACTACAACCACTATAACATTGATGGACATACAAAAGAGAATTGTGGAAATTACATCCAAAACTCTACCCAAAGAACCCAAAGAAGGACAACAAGAAGAAAAATTTCATGGCCATAGATTTAAGTAATCAAGTGAAAAGAAGCTCATATGTGGATGAGAATATTGTCGACAAATTTCCACAAAAGGGGGTGAATCTGAGTAGCCTTCAACAACAAGAAGAGAAGGAGATGACCAAACTCTTCCATATAAAGATACAGGTCAAGAAGGTGAAAACTGATGATATGTTTGACTCAAGATCATAGGGAGATATTATTGCAACAAAACTCATTAAAAAATTTTGATTGGAGGTTCATGACCATCCTAGTTGATATCCTTTGGAATGGATCAACAAGGAGGCCAAAATAAAGGTAAACAATTTGTTACCCAAAAATGTGGGTGACCCCTAGGAGAAACTTTTCTCCAATTCATCTCTTCTAGCTGACAACAAACAACCCCTGAGAGCCACCTTTTAGCTATTGTGATGTGTCATTCACATCTCCACCACCTATATCAGTCATATGTCCCCTCACCCATTTGTCAAGATCACATGTTAGAAGTTGGGATTCAGGTCAAAAAGTACTTTATTCATTTTGCATTTGGGTGTTGTTGTAGCGGCTGCAACACCCTCCAAAAGTTTGGAGCCTTCCTTGGTTTTTCCACTCATGGTTGTAAACACTCGAGCTTATTCCATGAGCTCTTGTAGAGTATTTACACCTTTTTTCTTATCTAACCAGTGATCGTCTTTTGGCATGTTGATTGCTTTGTCATGCTTGCGATTTTGAAGGTTGGTCTTTGTGTACATGAGTTGTTTTCAATCTTTGAACATCAGTCGTACTCACACACAAAGTTGTAAGCACTGTCGCGCAAGTGTCTTCACAGTTGTTCGAAGTTCTATCTCAAGTGTTGCAGTTGTCACTCTTAACCTTAAGACAACCTCATTAAGCACATGTTTGTCTTGTTGGTTTGTGGTGTCCTGTCGTCGAGTCATGCCAAGTGTTGGATCACAATGTCACATCTATACAAGTTCACTTGCTCTTGAACTTAGCCATTTTTCCTGAAAATCAGTGGAACAAACAAACCCCTTCAACTAGACCCTGATTGAGCTGCATTGCACAACCTAAGCTCTCAATGACCCTGCTCTACTGCCCAAAATTGTGCAGTTCTTGGTACTCTCCTCCTGGGCAGCTGTACTGTGCAATCCTGGAAGTGAGCATACTGTCTATCTCCTAGACTTGCACAGAAGTTGTCTCCAAGCCCGATCCAATCTATGCTTCCTACAAGATCAGTTGTCAAGCCTCCCTCTAGTCTACGGAAATCTACATTGCACTGTGGCCCAGGGCTGCACTGCTCTCTAGAATTACGAAGACATGCCTAGTTGCTTGCCCTACACTACCTGCAGAAATTGCGTAGTCATGCTGAGTCAGGCCTCCTGCTGGCTTTCTCTGCTCTGCTCCTAAAAATTGCATAGTTATGACTGGTACACTTTTTGTTGCCCCATTCTACATTGTTTCCAGAAACTGCGCAATGTTTCCTGTCCCACAGTGTTTGTCTGAACTGTGTAGTTATGACCAATAACTCCTCGCAGCCCGACATGCCTTGCTCTGGAAAATTGCACATAATTTCCTGTCAGTGCCCCCTGCTACCTCGCCCTATCTCCCTTCAAGAAATTGCGCAGATCCCCAATTGGACCTCAAGTGGCCCACTCAATGCTCATCTTGAAAATTGCATAGAACTATCCAATCCCCCATATACCTTTCCTTGTCTTCCTCCCAATAATTGTGCAGTTATGCCCAATTGGGTTCCACCTTACAATTGTCACTGTTGTCCCTAATTGTGCAATTTTGCCTCCTAGTGTCCTTTGCACAGTTTTTCTTGACAGTACTTCGGAGCCCTTCATCTCAGCTAGAGCTATGCTCTGCACAATTTCATTGTCTTGTCCTCCTTCCTGGTCACCTGGACTTGAAACCGAAAATAATTCTTCATGCTAGACTAGGATATTTTTGGATTTGATGTTGTCTTGTCATGAGTGAATTGTAGGAACAGGTGCATTGATGGAACATGGCGCGACGATGAATAGGATGAAGAAGGAGCACATGTTAGAAGACTTGCTTGTAGCTGAATGAACATACAAAGCACATCGAGTAGCAAGTGAAAGGGATACATGCACTGAACCATCAAGTAAAGGCCAAGACCATCGAAGACCCCACAACACTTTGCCATGCTGAGGTGAAGATACAACACACCGAGAGCACATCCATCACTCAATAGTATAGCAACTTGACATGGACACCACAATCAACCAGTACATGTTAACAGTATCATGTTGAGTTGAGTCGTGAGTTGTCTCGACCACATCAATACTATGGGCCATATTTGTTGTAATCAAATGTAATGTAAATTGAAAGTCCAGCGGACGCACATATGAAGTTGAAGAGTCACGTCAGTTAAAAAGTCATAGGAAGTTGAACGATCATGAGCGAAGTCCAAGAGTCATAAGGGTCAAGCATTACCCTTGGCTATATATACCCCCTCATTGTATGAGCAAAGAAATTTTCACCTTGGCTCCTCCCACATAGCCTTGAGAGTCTGTAGTCTGTTCTTTGAGGAGCAAGGAGTGGCTCCAATGTCCCACTACTGGGACTAGTGATGTATGGTGTACATATGTGTCTCGAAACTTTTGCTTAATTTAGAAACTTGTCTCAGGCCAGCACGTTTTCACGCATGTTTTGTATCCTTTAGTAAGATTATTCTTTAAACGTTTGTAATACATGTTTTCTTAACCTGTAGTAAGATAGTTGAACTACTTCAGTTATTTTAGTACTTACATTATTGAAGATGTGTTGTATTTTTTATCACGGTTGTCTCGTCTGTGTGGACTACTCTGTAAGACATTAGACAAACCATTCTTGTTTTCCTTGGTTATAATGATTGTCACCCCCGTGTGGACTACTCCGCTCGATGGTGTACGTGTTTTCCTTTGCACCTTGGTTTTAACGATTGGTGCATCCGTTGTGGACTATTCTGCTGGATGCTAGACATACCCTTATTGTTTTCACCTGTGTCTCTCCCTGGGTGGTACTACTAACTCTCATATAGAGGCCCACTTTTACCCTCCCCCTTACAGTAAGAGAACCCGGACACAAAGTTACATTACACACTCACCAAGCATACTCACCTCGCTTTCTTGAAGTTACAGGCATAACACTCTCATGTGCTGAACAACAAGAGCTAAGGGAAATCTCTAAGATAATGACAATCGATCCATCATACCGGATGCGACTTCTACACAAAATGGCACGAGGTCTAGTTGGCAATTCATACCAGGGATATCCCCTGAATGTTGGCGGCTCTAGCACCATCAACATTTTTGGCGCTAGAAGGAGGGTTGCCAATAGTTTATGGCTTAATGTCCTCTCAACCCCACTCATCTATCATCTGGTCAAGGCAGTAACATGAACTCCCTCTCTCACACACGCAACTCTAAAGTTGATTACTCCTCACCTCCCAGAATCGAACAAGATATTTCATATCATCACATCCGTTTTGTCCATCCCATAACCCGTTAGTTTGCTAAAGCAGTTGGATTGATTCCAAGAGTACACATGCTTCCCTATTCACAAAGGAAGCAAAAGACTACACCCATAAGGGTGGTAGTCTCATATGTTGAAGAAGTAATCCTCGCCACTCTCGAAGAGCTAGCAGAAGCTGTTGTGAATGAAGAGGGACCTCCTGTTTTCCTAGAAGGAGAAGGAGATAAAAACTTACTCTTGGGCTCAAGGTCCGACAAAGGTAGCGGAGGAGGTAGAGGTGGATATGAACCAACATATTCAGAGGTTGAACCATCAGATTTAGAATAAGAGGAGGAGGAAGAAGAAGAGGATAATATGGCTGATCAAAATTTGGAATGGATGAAATAGTGCCCATTGGCACTCTCGGGGGTCTTGCACAAGATGCCAAGACATGTAGAGAAACTATTAACAAAGTATGACCTTGATAGAGTAGTGAAGGCGGAAGACCATCTAGACACGTTCTACCTACATTTGCAGACACTCGAGGTATGTTATGCCGATGTTAAATGTAGATTGTTTCTATGTAACTTGGATGGTAGAGAAACTTTATGGTACCAGAACCTTCCTGTCAACTCCATTTAGAACTGGGGGTTGTTTTAAGATAATTTTCCTTGAGAAGTTTGCCGAGGACAAAACCCCCTCCATGTTGTTAAAAGAGTTGGGTAGTCTCAAGATGGAGCAGAAAGAAAAAGTGAAAGATTTTAACCAGAGGTTTAACCATATATTGAACAAGTTCACTGCAGACACCAAACCTCATGACTCCATCACAATTGACTACTACATGTCTGCATTGCCGACCAACATTGCGCATTTCATTAAGCGAGCTACGAAACTGACACTTTTGGAAAATTTCCAAGAGGCAATTGATGTGGAGAAAGACTTGCGTGCTATTGGAGTCATTGTAGATGAAAAACCAGTTAAGGAATCTAAAGACACGGGTAGGAGATCTTAGACTACTGTGAGTAAGGTAAAGGAAAAGGAAGCAAGTGAAATTGAGAACCTTACTCGTCTAGTCAAGTCCTTGACAAACTAAGTGTACGAACTCAAGCAACAGATGATCAAGACAATCGTGAGCAACAAGCCTCCCAAATTCACATAGAAGAATAATTTGACATGGGGCAGCAACAATAGTTGCCTAACAAAATCTGCGCAAAGCTCTAACATTGTGCTTCATCTGGACGAGATTGCACAGATCACTTCTGCACGATCCACGAAGACCGACATTTAGAAAAGATTTTTCCAAAATGGAACCGAGTGATGAGCACCACAGTTACAAGGTTGATTGGTCATTTTAAAGCTAGTGAGAAGGTTCAACTTGAGGATGAAGATGAAGAGGAAGATGCTACTTCTGATGAAGCTCCAAGTGTTGGGCATGTAATCAACATGTATCAATGTCTTAATGTTGCCCAAAAGACAATCACCGAGAATGAGCCTTCGAGTGATCGTTCGGCCCCAAAGCAGAACAATCGATGCAATTTGCGGAGTCAAGGGTCCCCCATTGTTTTTGAGATACCAAAAGAAAAAGTAAGACAACATCTACTCTGGATAGTGGATCCACCGGTCATCTTAACATAGAAAACACAAGGCAAGTCGGAGAAGACAACTACAACTAAAAGTACATTCATGAGCAGCAAAGATAAAAACAACCCATCGGACTACATGAACATAAGTCTATCTTCGGACAACTCAGTGAGTCTTCCTGCTCTGGATTACAACATTATTGAAGATATGAAAAAGACCCGCGTGAACATCTCTCTTAATGAGTTAACCAAGCTCATGGGTCAACGAGATATTCTTTTGCACGCACTGGGGAAAACCTCCACAGACAATATTGCCGCTTCCAACAGGGGACCAAGCAAGTCTCCCGGATCACTTGCATCTATGCTCAACACGCTTCTCATGGAGGAAGCGCAATTGCTCTAACCACCCATTTTGTTATCATTTAAAATATTCACCTTCAGTGTCCACAACTGTTTGGTTGATTTTGGCATGTCGGTCAATGTCATGCCACTCTCCATTGCGAAACAGATCAATGCACAATGGAGCAGTACAACTACGCAGATCATCCAACTTGATTGAAAATGTGTACCAACCATTGGTGAACTCTGAGATGTGATCATTCAGTTATCGTCTAGTGGACGAGTTCACCAGTGCATTAACATTGTGATTGTGGAAATCCTGTAAGCATATGGTTTATTACTCAACAGAGACTGGCCCAACAAGTTGCAAGGATACTTTGCTATGGACTGGTTACACTTATGGCTTCCACACAAGGCCAAAAACAACCAAATATGGGTGTTGTTAGAGAGATATATGAAGCATAACGTTACTCCCTTGGGTGGTTAAAATTAATTGTTGGATTTCATAGAACTTATGTTCGAAAATTGCTTTCTGGAAATGCAGTTGGGGTGTTATCTTGCCCAGCGAAGCCCCACCCCACCACACACACAGTTGGGTCTCGTTCCTTTCCCAATTGATGGAAATGAAACTTGTATAGTACATTGTAACAGTATTAGCGGTAGTGTTAGCAGTACTATTGCAACAAGCGGTCCTTGCACATATGCCATGTGGACCTTGTATTCCGACAGATCCAAAACACAGGATGGATATGGATCCAAGTGTGTTTTGATAGACCCAAGGCAAAGGAAACACTTAGTCTCAAGCCACTTGGAGTTTGAGAGCACGAACAACACTACCAAATATGAAGCACTTGTTTTGGGTTACAGAAAGCTGTCAACCTCAACGTTTCTATGCTCAAAGTGGTAGGTGATTTAGAGATTGTGGTTCATCAGGTAAATACCACCATACACTATGTTTCACCTCGTCTTAAGAGTTACCAACAAGAGGTATGGTGACTTATCTCTAACTTACAAGCTTTCAATATCATTTCTGAACCAAGAATGCGTAATGCAGCTGCATACGCTCTTGCAAATGCAACTTCTAGGATGACACCACTTAGGGATAGATTTTATGTTGAAATTTTGTATAATCCATTTATCCTTGTGTTGTAGTGGCTACAACCACCCTCCAAAATTTTTCCTTAGCCTTTTTTGGAGCCTCCCTACCAACCTTCACAGTAGCTTGCCTTGCTTCGTCAGGTCCTCAAACTTCAGTGTCTTTCTTGATCAAAGGCAGCCCGTCGATCACAATTTGATATATTCCCTTCACAGGTTTCTCACTTGGACTTGGTCCAACTGCAGGCTGAGAAACTTCTCCTTGAAAATTGCGCATTTCTGGAGGGAAACCAACCTTAGCTCTATAAATTGCGCAATCCTCTCTGACAACCTACTGGGCTCCAGGATTGCGCAATCCTGCTAGCCAACCATCCCAACAGGATTTGCGCAAGTTTTCCCAGAAACAGGTTGTTCAACCTAGGATTTGCACAAATTTGGGTAGCAGTCAGCTGCTCTGCCCAGAAATTGTGCAAATCTCCTGGGCAACTAGCCCAACTCCCAACTAGAAATCTTTAACAAATCCGAAGTCAAAGTATGTTGGTGGAATTATACTCATTTTTTTTTAACCTCGATAGGATCCCACACTAAGTGTGTCGTAAGGGATATTGTCAAGGTGATGTTTCATAGAAGTCTCATCCTTGAAATATTAAAGGAGTAGCACACAAAGAGGAGTGTGAGGATGACAAGGACCAAGACAATGTGGAGGAACTAGTGACGTGAAAGAGGTCAGGATGAGTTGGAGGCCATACTAAGTGTGTCGTAAAGGAAAGATTTGGAGTGGCGTGTCTCGAAATTTTCATCCTTGGAAGATCAAAGGAGGAGCACACGAAGAGTAGTGTTGGGATGACAAGGACTAGGATAACATGGAGGAGCCAATGACTTGGAATACGTCACAGCGACTTGGAGCCTATGCTTTGGATGAGGAGAGGATAAAATGAATACATGGAAAGTTATTATGCATCATTAAAAGGACTCAGGTGGGGTCTACATAGACAAGCTTGGATGGGAGTTGCAGTTAACAGGAAATTTCCTATCCTAGAGTCTATCCCCTATAGGTAGCCCTTTGTGCATCGGTTATAAAAGAGTTAGGATCAGGGTTGCGGGGGAGCACCCCCCCCCCCCCCCCCCCCCACGAACATGCTCCCAATTTGCACTCCACTAGGGAGCTTCTCGAGAGCGCGCACCCGAAATCACTCCTAAAGGGGAAGCGATTTCGGGAGCATGCTTCCTTTAAAAAAAATGCTCCCTAGTTTTTAGGGAGCGATTAGGGACGCTCCCTAGTCTTTTTTGCAAAAAACATTTTGCAGTAACATTCCAAATGCAATTTTTACTCAAAGACACAAATAATTTTTGAGTGGGACAACCTAATGATCAAGCCTATGGCCCTAGTATTGATATGCGATTCGTGGTAATGTCAAATTATTAAAAGTAAAAGGATGAAAATGAAGATTAAGGAGAATGTTTGAGAGTGGTTTCGACATCATTGGATTTCATATGGAGAAAGTAGAATTTTAGATCTCATTCAAAATCCAATAGACTTATCAGTCTTTTAGGATTTTAGTATTGGAATGTTTCCATTGGATTTTGACATGTATTAGGGTATGGGACTCGTATTTAATCAAGAGCGCCAATCCCTCTATGTACCTTTGATGTTAGTGACATTGGTTGTCGAAATCCTCTATCATGACCCTACTAAAAATGTACCCATTGCTCAAAAACAATCTTGACTTGATATGATATGTTTTTTCTATCTTATGTTAATGCTTAGAGGGTGACATTAATGACAAAGATCCCTATACAGATCGAGAGGTAATGACAAAGATACCTCTAGATATTAATTCTTAGAGGGTGATATTAATGACAAAGATCCTGATTTTCCAACAAGACTAAAAAATTAAACATTTCTCGTGGCGGCAAGAGGCCCAAGCATTAGCAATATATAATAGATTTACTTGTATTTTCTAGTTTCTACTAGTTTTTATAACTGTTGACTCTTTCATATTTATTATGATATTTTTTGTAAACAATATATGACAATTTAAGTTTGAAGTTTGAAGTTGGCAGTTATAACTCATTGGTAATGAATTATGAATATGATGCTTTGTGAAAGTTGAAAGTTGTTTCATTTCATTTCATGTTAGATATTCTTTGTTGTAATGGTTATAGTTAGCTTACAAGTATAATTTTGGTGATCAATTGTGATAAATGTTATATATTGAATTCTGAAAGCTTGAAACTTTAAGATTGATGAATCATGAGAATAAATATGTTGTATGTTACTAACTTGTGGACGTGGTTGATGAAGATTATAACTTCTAAATGATTGTTGTTATATGGTTCAATCTATCTTTTTATGCTTTTTATATCTAATTCATCATTCTACATGTTTTTTTTTTACACATATACATCAAAATATAAAAATATATTATATAAAAAATCACTCTCAGAATTTCTCCCAAACTGGGAGCTTCTGAAAATGTCACTCTCACTCCCCGTTTTCGCTCCCACTCCCAAGTAACCTTCGTAGGGTTGGGAGAGAGTGCCCCTCCACCCTCACGTCCCCACTCCCAATTTGCGCTCTGGGCAGGAGCGATTTGGGAGCTAGTTAGGAGGGCGCTCCCAAAATCATTTCCAAAGAGGGAGTGACTTTGGGAGTGCACACCCGGGAAAAAAAATATCGTTTTAGGAAGCGGTCGGGAGTGTTCGCTCCTTGACCTCTTCTGTATGCTCCTTGACACTCCCGACTGGCGGAAAAAAAGGCCATGCGACTGAGAGGGAGGGTAACGCTGGCGGTGGATAGGAGAGAGGAAAGGGAGAGAAAGGGGATAGGAGAGAGGAAAGGGAGGGAAAGGGGAGGGGGGGAAATAAATAGACCCTCACTCCTCCCATTATTCACTTCATCCATTGAGAGCAAGAGAAGCAAGAGAGTTTGGAGCAAGAGAGAGTTTGAAGGTTGGAGAGAGGAGCTTGGAGGAGATTGCAAGGGGAGATTGAACCTTGGGATTGTAGGCCAAAGAGGTAGGATCTACACTCTGATCTAACATTTTATTTTATTTTTGTTTTATTTATTTATTATATTATTATTATTTTTTTTTAATTTTCATTGCTAAATAAATAATTTTTTTTCTCTATTTCCCATTCCCATTCCTCCATTTTTTTGCAAATTCAAAACTTCAAATTTCAAGCATCTGGTTAGATGGCTTGACATTTTCTTCTTCTTGGTTCCTTTTTTTCTTATTATGGTGTTGGAGAGTAGAAGAAGGAGGGTTGATCATGAAAAAGAGGATGAATAAGTGGGTTATAGTGGATTTGATGAAAACCCCGAAGAGGAGTACCTTGGTGTGGAGGAAGAGAGTGAACATGATTCAGCCCAAAAACCTAAACAAGACCAAACCCCATTGTGGAAATATGTTTCTAGGCCTGAAGTAGGGAAAGGGGGTGGAACCATTAAATTTGACTACCCCCGTTGCAACAAAACTTACATAGGTTCGTACACCCATGCTAGAAGGCACCTTTGTGGGAAAATGCCATGGGATGAAGATAAAGAAATGGGAATCAAAACTTGTGCAAGTGTGTCAGCAACACATAGAGCCAATTACATAAGGGAAGAGGAGGAACCCCAATACAAATCTAAAAAATCAAATGGTTTCTTTGAACCAAGCTCACAATCACATCAACATGCACAAAGAACTCCTTCAGCATCCTCCCATGGTAGTGAATATGGAGGCACATGGTGACCAAACATCTCTTTAAGGTGTAGAACCATATCATATTTCCTTGATGAAGGGTGTAGGAATGACGTGGATTCAAAATTTTTCCGATTTATGTAAAACTTACTAAAGGAAATATATTATTGGCCGAGTATGGAAAATAAGGTCAACAAATTTGTGGCACAATACAAAATTTGTTAGATGGAAAGAGATGTTAGTCAAAATACCAACTATTACCAATATCAAAGATGGCTCAGGAGGACAAATCTATGGATTATATTCCCAAGCGATCAAGAATGCAATGTGAAAATGATATAATATTTGCTATTATTGGCAATATTTCTAAAATGGCATACTTCATGCCTTGTAAGACAAGGATGCATCATATTATGTGATTTTTAAAATATTTTTTAAGGACTTGGCCTTCTAGTTAATGGACATAAATGCATAATTACATATAAATGCGTAATTACGCATATAATATATGCATTGTTGAAGGATTGAAATTTTGAGATTGAAGGTTAGGTAACGCCAACTCCCCAACTATGGGAGAAAGAACCAGAGTAGAAGAATTGGAAACCAAAGGAAGACTATTGTAATATGAGGTTGTGTAATTGCATGGATTATCTAAGATAATTACAAAACGCATAGATATTGGAGTTTAAGTGATTTTTGGAGAATGTTGCGAAAAAAGTGATGAAGCTATAATATTTTTCAACATATCACCCTAATATAGATGGACATATTTAGATGGTGAACTAAAATCCAAGAAATAATTTGATATGGTTAGATGGACACAAAAATAAAATGGGATCAAGTTTTAATGTGGGAGAAGTTTGCATATTAAATTTACGCATAGTTTGATGCAATTTTTACCTTCCAAGATTATATAAGGAGAAACTCTAAGAGGAGTGGCAAGCATGGTCAACTTTCTTGTTGACATATAGAGGAGAAATGATGTAAAAGCATTTGAATAGTAAATGGAGAAAGTGTATGAGCAAGTATAGGATAGCTTGAGAAGAAGATTTTAAAGTACAAGGAGTTCACATATGCATATAGAAGGTTTAAAAGACCTTTTTAGTTGGTTATTAGGTCATGGAAGATATAAGGAAAGAATTATATTCCATGGTTGCTTACAACAAGGTGATTGTGAATAAGATTAGAGAATGTAAAACTCAAAAGGAAGTTTGATGATAATGCATATAGGTGGAATTGCTAGAGGAATTTATCATTTCAACCATTTTTTAACGAGGAAAATATATACGAGTATAAAGAAGGTAATACTATCATGGAAGATGAAGATCCAAAAGAAGAACATGCAAAAACATATCATTTTTTTAATTTGTTGAAGATAGGGCATGATGAAATTGATTGAGTATTGTCTCATAAAGAATGTAGGATTTGCAAGGGACAAAATAAAACCAATACTTGGTTGAATGGAAGAACACACTAGATGCATATATCACTTGGATTTGTGAAGTTTAGCATCATATGATGCTTAATGGAAAGTAGTTGCAATAGAATCAGTGAATGGGGAGAAACATAAGAAAACACGTTTATTTATTTGTGAGGGGAAACTGATATAGGAACATCCTCAAAACAACTAATCCAATGAGTGCACTAGGGGAGCATAACACAAGTGAGAGTGATTTAGGTGAGTGCAATAGAATATATGGTGTGGTAGAGATGTCAACACCAATTTCCTTGATAAAGAAAAGGAGTGTCGAAAGAATGTGTAAAGTGAGTGCATGTAAATGTGCATCCCTGGAGAGTGTGCAACTAAAGTTAAACACACTATATGTGATGTAGGAACATATGAGGAGAAGCATGCATGGTAACATTTTATTGCTTGTACATGATGAATGCGGTGAGAGTACATGATGAAGGAAGTGCTTCAAGGGAAAAATAAAGGTCATTGTAGAAGCTAAGTGTCATGAACAAATTAAAATAATTCTAGAGGAACCTAATACTTGGTGGAGACAGTTGAATATCTAGGTAAGGTAGATAGTCATCCATCTAAGTAAATAAAAAGGATTGTTGTCATTTGAGTTGGGTTAGCTAGTGATTCCATATTGATTTCAAGAGATAATAGTTTGGATAATTATCTATCTGAAATCTTGAATAGTGTGTTAAAGTGCATATGCTGTAAATATTTATTTTATCTTGAATTTTAATAATAAGATATATCTATCTGAAATCTTGAATAGTGTGTTAAAGTGCATATGTTGTAAATATTTATTTTATCTTGAATTTTAATAATAAGATACTTTCCCTTATGGCTATCTAAACTAGTTATGTATTATGTCTATGAGTTATTAACATTTCAAATTGCAATTTTAATATTTGTTCTATTTTTTTTGTTACATTTGACTATGATATAGTTCAGTATTATGGAGAAATGGACCCATGGTGTCCCCTTCTATGCCAACTAGAATTCACCATATCATGATACCCAAGTCTTATGGTGGAAAATTCAATCTGAAGGCATTGAGGCCCACCTATTCTATGATGATATATTACCCATGACTAATAAATTTGGGCATGTGTTTGTCAAAATCAAGTCAAAATCTATCACCAACCTAAACATAGGGATGTACTCAAATTCAACTAGGTAATGCCTTATATTTGATTTGCATCAATTAAAGTACATTGTAACTTTGGCATTAATTCAAGCCAACTATTTCACAAATGAAGAATCCTTTATTTGCACGTTTTGGTGATGGTATATGGATGTAATAGGAATATCAATTAGGAGATCATAACATAAAGAGATTGAAAAATATAATAGGCCTCAAATGGTAAATATCTACCACAAATATGGCTTGTGTCATTTTAGTTTTGCTACAAAGCATCTAATTAATTATCCCATTATTTATGTTTCCTAATGGTAAATGTAGAGAGCATGGACATTTACTACCTTAGTTTGCTTTCCAATTTTTGGGTGGCATCAAATATAAAATTTCAAATAATATCCAAAAATTCCATGGTAACCTCCAAAAGTGACGAAAAAATATAGAGTCGTGATCTAATATGATTGTCAACAATAGGTTGAAATGACTCCCAAACATTTTGGAAAAGATAATTTATAGCTTTAATGGCGTAGATACACTTATTTCAATGATGATTTCCTTGTTAGAAAACCATATGGATATAATCAAGCAATAGGAAAATTATTCATGAATTCCATAGAAATGGATTTACTAACAAGGATTGGTACATGCTAAGATTCCTATAAAAAGGCTTGTGTTCATTACAATGTGGGCATATCTTAATGTATTATTCCATGTGTCTCCTCATAAAATGTCAAAAATAGTATAATCGTGGATACATCAATTTTTGTTTTACACCAGTGTAACCTCCATATCATGAACAATAAGTGTCCTTAAGAAGAAGAAGGTGTGATGGTCCAATTTGATGATCTTATTTAATGATCCATCCCATAATTTATACTCTAGGAAGGGATTTTCCAAACCACCACAAATTGTTGAATTAATTATGTGATGGGAAAAAAATACATGCGAGTGAGACATAGGTATTTCCACTCCTCGTAGGCTATGGACCTCACATCAAAGACATGTAGAACCTTGGCATGGGTTATATCAAGAAAATTAGGCACATTAATGGGGATAAGATTTTTATACTTAATAACCATATAAAATTATTGTATGTACAAAGATTATTTCCAATGATGTTTCTTTTGGACCTTAGGTTGTAAATTGAAAAACTAAAGGGGTTGATGATCAATATGGGGAATAATATCTCCTTGCCAATAATATAGTGCTATTATTGTTTCAGTTCTAGGAACAATGCATAAAACTCATTGTTATTGGTTTTGTAGCTAATTTTTTCTTAGGAAAAGTTCTCTTAATGAAGTCCTTTTGAAGAGCACCAAAGGCCTATTGAGAATCATTTGTGTTGATATTGAATGGATGCTACATCTCAATGAGGGAAAGCGCTAGAGTAGAGAAAAAACATCATTTAGCTTTTGGAATGATTAATATACTTTAGGAGACTGTGAGAGCTTTTTTTTTTTGGTTAAGTGGGAAAGTGTTATGGGAGTAATGACAAATGCCTTTGTGAAAACTCTTGAGATATGAAGAATTCTTAAGAGTATTCCACTCCAAAACCATAATATTTTCAGGATTTGTGTGAGATTCAATTTTTTCAATTAAAAACCCCAAATATTGGATAAAAGTTTATGAAAAGAATGATTTCATGATCATGACATACAAATTGTATTGGTATAAGAGATAAAGGACTGTGTAAATGTGTTTGACATGTTTTGCATAAATCTTCTTGTAATTGAGGATATCATCCAATTATGTTGCCATAATATTATCAACATCAGGGTAGGAGGTGTTCTTGATGATATACATAAAGTTGGTAGGATCTTTTGTGCAACCAAAATTTATGAACACCACTTAGCAAAGGTTATTCTTAATCTTAAGTTATTTTATATGCAAGCTTGTTAAGCTCCATGTGGACTTGGTGAAAACCTATATTGAAAACAAGCTTCATAAAGTACTTTATCCCCTTGAATTAGTCAAGAAATTGATAAATTAGAGGGAGTATGTAGCAATAGTTTATGGTTACCATATTGAATGCCATGTAATCTATGAAAGTCTCCACTACTTTTTCTCTTTCTTAGTTATGATCAAGGAGGGAGATCCACAAGGTGATGTGCTAGGTTATTTTCCCATATATTGATAATCGCATGATCTAAATTTCAATATTTGTGTTTCCACAAGTGTGGCTTGGTAAGAAAGATAGCAAGGAAAGGAAGAATTGGGGACAAAGTCAATGGCATGTTTGTAGAAATTTCCCACTGTAGATCAACAAATTATGTAGTATACTAAAGCAAAATACAAGATCTACTTCTACAACAAACTTTGTGGAAGCTTAATCAATTTGAGCTAGATCAATCAGAACACATATAACAGAGAAGAAGAAATCATACACATGAAACATAGAAGAATACTCTAGGGAAAGCCTCAGCTAAAAACCCTGATCTCTGTCTTATCACACAAGTGGAAATATGTTCGGATTACACAAAGATTTAGCTTACAAGCTATCTAGCTCTCAGTACAATCCCTCTGCTGCTCATAGACAGTCAAAGGCTTCTCACAAACCTTCTCCTCTTCCCTCCAAGCCTCCTATTTCCTTGTGCAGTTTCTCTTGGGGTCCAAAATCTTCCACCTATGTGAATTACCTCTCACACACTCTCTGACCTCTGATCTAACTGCACAGTCTTGAAGGAGATAATTCCTTCTGCATGGATGAGTTTCCTTTATAGGAAACTTCCTCCAACTGATAGTACATTGTCCCTTCCTCTAATCTCAATTGGGTCTCTAACTGAACTGATGTGCATGAGTTATTTATGAGAGAATATACAGTTATCTGAAGTGCAGCACTTACATGCATGCATGCATTAACTAATTGAATTCACAATTAATTCAACAAACTGTTTGAATTAATGTAACTGGACTTGACTCAGTTAACTGAGCCAACTAATTACAACTCAATATTACAACTCATCCTTATCTCTTTAATTGATGGATAAATTCCTCAATCAATGGAGAAATTATTGCATGTCCTTACATAGACTTCATGTTTGATTTTCTACAACTAATTAATTCAAGATGAATTAATTAATTATTAATCAAACAACTACTAAGATCAAATTCGAATTTTACTTCTCAATTTTAGTTCAGGGACTAATTAAGATTGGAATCTATCCTGAAATACTATTTATAGCAATGTTATTTTTAGCACTTCCATTTTTCATTCCTTGTTGCTATGTCCAACACTGGTACCTGAAATGCTATTTATAGTAATGCTATTTTTAACATTTCTTGTTGCTATTTCCAACACTCCCTGTCAACAAGAAAGGCATTCAACTCGAACCCGATCCTGAAACTTTGGAATGTTCTACATGCAACACTTATGCCAAGTGTTGTTGCTCCAGCAACTCTAGAAATAAAAAAGCTCCCAACTGACCTCCTTGTTGGGCTAGAAACACCCTTTGGTGCTGAAGCTCCATCTGCCGCTGACAAGTGCTCCCTCTCTGACCTCTGAGCTGCTGCAACATTCCATGCATCTCGCACCATTGCACACCTCCTTGTGCCATCCTGCACTGGTGCAACGCTTCTGTGCCTCTTGCATTGTTGCAACCTACTAGCTCTGCACTATCTTGGGATTCCTGCACTGTAGCTCTCTTTGCCGCTCCATCCACATTTGTCTCTACCCACTCAGCCAGTCCTGCTACTCCTCGTCGGGGCTCCTGTAGCAAGGTCTAATCAAAGAGGTTGGGTACCTCAATGATCCTACCCCTATTCCAGCCTTCTTGGGACTGTCACTCCACATCGTCCCACCTCCTACATGGAGGTATGGATGCATGTGCTCCCTCTACCCACTTCGCTCAAAATCTCCCCCTACTGGAGGTCTTTGCATGAGTGGATGCCTCCACTCGATCTCCTATTGGCTTCTCTAGTTGTGGCTTCTCCACAACCTCCTAAAGTTGCTTCACTAATTTTGGCTTCTCCACAATTTTCTAAGACTTCTTCTGGTACTACATGTTGAGAGATAATGTACTCTCCCTCTCAACCACCAAGTCTCCAACAGTTGCCTTGCTCCTCAAGGCTTTGCATGCATCTTGAACCTCAAGAGCATACAGGTTCTTGACTCGTGAACCAATCTGCTTCACTTGTCTCGTGGCGACATGTCTAAGGAAAACCTTTCCCTTACTGAAGACTACATCATAGCCTTTGTCTTCTAGCATTGTGATTGATACCAAGTTTTTCTTCAGTCCTGGCACATACTTCACATCAGTCAAGGTAATGTGAGCTCCATGCTCCCTCTGAAAAAAACTATGCCTACTCCTGAGACACTATACTTTTCATCATTACCCATCTCTATGAGTATTTGGAGATCTTTCTCCTCCAAGGTACTAAACAAACTCTTATCGTTGGTCATGTGGAATGAAGCTCCACTATCAAGAAACCAGCCACATCCCACCATGGATGAAACCATGCATGCGAAGAGAGTGAAATCCAACTCGAACTGTGAGGCCAATGCCTCACCTTCAGATCCTTCCTTGGATCCCATCTTGGATTTCTTCAATGGAAAATTTGTAGCAAAATGGCCCACCTCATGACAACGAAAGCTTTGCACTTTCGATTTGTCAAACTTCTTCCCACCATGGGAAGAACTCGATTTGGGATGAGAAAACTTCTCCTTCCCTTTCTTTTCCTTACTCGCTAAGGCACAATTTTCTTCATCCTCCTTGGATGAAGAACCACCTCTGGTGCTTCTTCTTATCTTCTCCTACATCAGATCCGACCAAAGTCATTCCCAATTTGGCAGTTTCTCTCTTCCATTTATCGAGTCTTGGTAGCCATGCCAGCTCTTAGGAAGACCAAGGAGAGCAAGAATCACCATGTCATCATCGTTTGTCATGATTCCTACACTTCCAAGCTCATCCCTGTAGGTGGTGAGCTTGTTCAAATATGTAGAGATCATGCCGCCCTTTTCACACTTTATTTTCCGAAGCTTTTCTTTCAGCGCCATCTTCCTCTGATCGCTTCTGTTCTGATATAGATCTTTCAATGTTTTCCACATCGAAAACGGTGTCTCCTTCCCATGGAGACTTAAGACTATGTGGTCTCGAACTCCCTCCAGAAGGATTCTCCTTGCTCTAGCCACACATTTCTTCCATTCCGCCAACTCTGTAGCATTAGCCGCTGTCAGCATGGGGACTTCTTGATCAATGAAGTCCTTTAGACTGTTATCCTCTAATGCTGCTTCCATGCGATCCTTCTAGGCTATATTATTCAAGCTGCCATCAAGGGCATACTCGAGTCTTAAACCATTGAATGCCATTGGTGAAATTGAGATGTGATAAGAAATCGATTTCTATATTCAGGAACCTCAAACTTTGAACTTCTCCCTTCTTGTATACTGTTCTCTCCTTTGATCACCTTTGCTCCGATACCATGTAGAAATTTCCCACTGTAGATCAACATATTATGCAATTTACTAAAGCAAAATAAGAGATCTACTTCTACAAAAAACTTTGCGGAAGCTTAATCAATTTGAGCTAGATCAATCAGAACACATATAACAGAGAAGAAGAAATCATTCACATGAAACACAAAAGAATACTCTGGGGAAAGCCTCAGCTAAAAACCCCGATCTTTGTATTATCATACAAGTGGAAATATGTCCAGATTACACAAAGCTTTAGCTCACAAGCTATCCGGCTCTCAGTACAATCCCTCTGCTACTGATAGACAGTCAAAGGCTTCTCACAAACCTTCTCCTCTACCCTCCAAGCCTCCTATTTCCTTGCACAGTTTCTCTTGGGGTCCAAAAGCTGCCACATGTGTGAATTACCTCTCACACACTCTCTGACCTATGATCTAACTGCACAGTCCTGAAGGAGATAATTCCTTCTGCATGGATGAGTTTCCTTTATAGGAAAATTCCTCCAACTGATAGTACACTGCCCCTTCCTCTGATCTCAACTAGGTCTCTGACTTAACTGACATGCATGAGTTATTTATGAGAGAATATTCAGTTATCTAAAGTGCAGCAGTTACATGCATGCATGCACTAACTAACTGAACTCACAATTAATTCAACAAACTGTTTGAATTAATCTAACTGGACTTGATTCAGTTAACTGAGCCAACTAATTACAACTCAATATTACAACTCATCCTTATCTCTTTAACTGATGGATAAATTCCTCAATCAATGGAGAAATTGTTGCATGTCCCCACATAGACTTCATGTTTGATTTTCCACAACTAATTAACTCAAGATGAATTAATTAATTATTAATCAAACAACTACTAAGATCAAATTAAAATTTTACTTCTCAATTTTAGTTCAGGGACTAACTAAAATTGGAATCTATCCCGAAATACTATTTATAGCAATGTTATTTTTAGTACTTCCATTTTTTATTCCTTGTTGCTATGTCCAACACTGGTACCTGAAATGCTATTTATAGCAATTCTATTTTTAGCATTTCTTGTTGCTATTTCCAACAATGTTGGATGGACCAAAAGGTGGGTAAACAAATACATATGTTTAGGAATCTATGGGAGTTTGAGTATTGGATGGAGGAAACCTTCCTTTGTTGTGTTCTTTAAATTGGCATACCATGCAAAATATTATTTGCTTTTAAATTTGTCCTATTATGACACCTTGTCTACCAATTAGTGTAGAATGAATAAAAAAAGAGGTGATATTTTATATCTTATTGTCCTTATGAAGTGTGTAGGAATTGTAGTATCCATAATATTGCATTATTATATCATAGTAATAGGGTTTGTTAAGGATTATGTCACTACAATGTAATGGGGTGACATTAGTCCATTATATCTTAGAGGGATTTGATAATGAAAGTGATGGAGGAACTCTTATCATCAAGGTGGATTGTTCAACATCCAAGCTAATATAACATGGGATGTGTTGATATGGTGGCTTGAGGCCTTTTCTTAACTACTGGGACAATATAATATTTTGGATTCTATTTTTTAGAATGATGAAAACCAATTTCTCCGTGATTTGATAACTCTATGTGAACATGGACTCTTTGTCGATGTTATATTAGTCTTTTACCATTGATGTAATTTGAGGATCAATGGAGTATATAATGCTGGCATCGACCTTTTGGTTTCCAGTTTCCTATTTTTACTCAACAAGGTGATCTTGGGTCTTCTTGGTCACATTTTCTTGTAAGACTCATCATTCATCATGAGAAGGATAAATCTTCCTAAGATACAAACAATGTGCCATCCTTAGAGCTAAAAGAAAAGGTGGAAATAACTACTCTTATACTTTACCAGCTATATTAATTTGGACCTTAGGAATGGAAAATCAGTGAAAATAATAAAATGGGTTCTTTTGGGTTGAGTGATTGGCCTTGGAAATCTTGGAAGCTATAGGAAGTTTTGTTCTAAAGAATGAATGGAAGAGGGATCTAGCTCTTTCTTTATGTTATGAAGTAAATCCAAAAATAAATAAATCAAGGAGTTCCTTTATGATCCATTATATTAATTTTAATGGAATGTATGTTGCAAACCATAATGAAGTTTTTGGCAATGTGCCAATGTTTATCTTAGTTGTAACCACTGAGCCAACATGAAATCTTTGTATCATAACGGGTACTAGAACTACCTCTAGACATTAGTTTTAATTTCATTCCATTGGTCACTTTATGGCTCATTTCTAGATATCAAGGTCTAAATATGTCCACCACCAAGTGAGGGCTCAATGTTCAATGTGTACCTCAGACACAATAATATTTTGAGAAATTGTTAGGTTATATTGAATCTTGAAGTAAGCCATAATGTTGTGAATTCAAAAGTATATCTCATCTCCATCCAAAAATCCATCAAATTTTAGGATGGATAGTTCGATGTCTAGCTTAAAGGACTATAGGACAACATGAAAATAATTGAAGGAATGGTGTGTGGCTAAGGAGACAATTGTTGTTGCATATTCTATTGCAAGGCTTGTTATTGCATGGCAACCAATAACTAAAACATGGTCATCATGTAAATACGCCATCTTGGCTTGAAAATCATTACGTTGTTCAAATATATGTTCATATCTTAGGAGAATACCCAGATCTGAAAGATCTAGAGATATGTTCCAATATATGATTGGTTGATTTGCTTGATAAGTAGCTAACAAAGATATAATTGTTTAAATGCCTTTTAAGTGATTTTTGATTTGACAGTAAGGTATGCATAGTATGTGTTGTGTTTGCAACAAAGGATTGATTCAGTGATTTAAGATATATACATGAGTTTTATTCAATAATGTCATGTACATAAGATGTGGTTTGGTGTTATCGTGCATATATTATGTGATAATCTATTAAGTGTGTTGAAATATATATGCTTGTATTGTGCATGGTAATCAAATATCTACATTGACTTGTTTTGTGAATATCGTATATATGCACTAAGGTTTGAGTTGTTGATTGATAAGAGTTTATGATATGTGTTCTATTTGTTGTTGTTTGTCAATGATGTCTTGATAACCATGGTCTAGATTTGGCAGTGTTGATTGGGTTGATTAGATTGTGGCTTGATATATTGATCAGTGATGATGTTGCATTATGGTTTGGTTTTCAATGAGTCAGTATTGATGTATCTGTTGTGATTCAGTGTTTTAGTCATTCAGTTCGACAATGTTTCAATAGTCAGTGATTTGAGATCTATACATAGATGTTATGTAGAGGAAACATGTATATATGCAGGTTCTCTTAAGAACAATCTCCTATATATTTTGAGGTTCATTTGTTTTGGTTGGCTTCTGTTTTCAATAGTTGTTGGTTCAATAATTCAGTTTTTGAGATTCAGTTTGTTCTTATTTTTGGTATGGGTCTAGTGTGAAAATATGATGAATGTTGGCCTAAAGGTTTTTGTGTTT
This sequence comes from Pinus taeda, assembly GCA_000404065.3. NCBI lineage: Eukaryota > Viridiplantae > Streptophyta > Pinopsida > Pinales > Pinaceae > Pinus > Pinus taeda. Next base: position 67,152 of record APFE031664974.1, read on the forward strand.
TGAGACAGGTGGATCCAGTCTGAAAGTGTGATAATATGAGTGTGGAACTATAGTAGATAACAGGTACAGATGTTACATATGACATGGATAGAGAAATGACAGTTCAATTACAGATGAATGACAAAAGTGAATTTTGAGAAAGTATACGTGATTCCTGTGAAGATGGATCGGGTACATACACATGCCTTATGAGTAAAGCTGTGTACTAAATATGAACCATGGAAATATGGATACCAAGGGTCATTCCCATGGTATTGGCCCATAGTAATTGGAGAGCAAACATTGATTTTATCCTATCAACAAAGACTAACGACTTTACCAAAGGATTTACCTAAGGTATTGGCTAAGGAAAAAAACTATATAAGGAGATGGAGACAAGGTGTTAAGTGTGCAAGCTATGGGTTATTCATGTGTGATTTTATCGTAAAGAGGTGTGCGCCAATAAGCAAGGATATGGCTCAGATCTGATAGATCTGAAAGTATAGTGAAGACTATTAAATACACTTTCTTGATCTACTTATGGTTGTGTAGTGAATAATACTATATCTATGGTTATACTGATGGTATGATATGAATGTGCTTATAGTAATATTTGATGTTGACAGTGAAGGTTACAAAATACGATTTTTGTTTGCATTGAAGATATGTTTCAGTAATTTAAGATATGTACATTAGTTTTCTTCTAGAAAGTCACGTACATACGTGGATCTGTTCATGTTGAGTCGTGTATATATTTTGAGATTTTTTTTTGGTATGTTCAGATATGTACGTAGGTGTTGCACATTATAAGAGTGTATATATGCATGTATACTTAATAAAATTCGTGAAAATATTCTGAGTTAGATCTGGACAGGGTTTGCAATATTGTTTGATGATGATTTTTGATGAGTTTTGTTATATTTGTTGTTGTTTGTCAATGATGTCTCGATCTTGATGGTTTTGTAACACCCTCCTCCTAGACTTACCCAAGTTAACCGGTCTGTCAGGGTAAATATGTGACGAAGAGTTACTATTATGTGATTCAACTCCCCAAGTATAGTTAAGGAAGAGGAATCGACAAACCAAATACAAACATCTGACCTTCCTCGAGATCTAGAGGACCCCAAGAGGCTAACCCACCACTCCAAGTGCCAAACCCTTGAGTTAACTTGATTTTTAACTGAACTGGACCCCAAGTCACTCCCATGAAAATCCCTCCATGTGACTTAAAACCTCTATTCACTCCCACAAAAAGGACTCCACGTGACTACAAGATTTTTCAGTCAGTTATGTGCTAGCGACCATAGGATTTAAGCCACTTTTTCAGGGCTAGGACCCAGGCCTTTGCTCAAAACTTGATGACATACTCAGAAGTGATAAATAACAAGAAGACAACACCTCTGATGTAAAAATTGAACAAGGACCTGACCTGAATCATCCTAACCATGACAAGAATTTCGTCAAACTCATCATGAACATGTAATGTACAGGTCATAAAAACACTTTTGAACATAGGGGCTTCATACTTCTCTAAGATTCGTCAAGAAGGTCATATGCCCTCTCACAATAGCTGCATTATCATCTATTAGGTCATTCAATCACTAACATTTCATCTACTAACCAAAACATAATGAGAGCCATAACTCAAGTCTATCATAAACCATGCTTATAGCCAACATATAACCAGACCAATATCAATGATAGAAAAGCCATTAAAGCCACATAATAACAAGTACATTTACACATAATACAAATGAGAAAAAGAGATCTGTCAGGCCAGGAGTAACTCCAGTTTGGCAGAAAACTGATTCATCTATTATTCCATAGGTAACCCATTATTATATACAATAGGGAGTGATTGTTCAGTTCATCTCCCGATGACTGTTCACCTTCCCAATTTATTTTATTTACATAAAATTCCCAATCATGAAGATTAGGTGTCAACATTCCCCCCCTTAATCTGAAGGGATGTTGGTGAGTCCAAGCATCATTCTCAATCGTTCAAGCTTTTCCCTTCCAAGTGCATTGGTGAAGATGTCTGCAATTTGCTCATTTGTGGAACAATGACGGAGATGGATTGTTTTGGCCTCAACATGATGTCGAATCAAATGATATTTTGTATTGATATGCTTCGTTCGATCATGGAATTTTGGGTTCTTAGCCAACTTTATTGCAGAGGTGTTGTCAATCATGAGTGGAGTTGATTGTACTTGTTTTACCTGCAAATCTTCAAGAATTTTCCTGAGCCACACAATTTCTTTTGTTGCTTCAGCTGCTACGACGTATTCTGCTTCTGTTGTGGAATCTGCTGGAACTGATTGTTTGCGTGATCTCCAGGAGACAGCTCCTGATCCAAGACTCATAGCATATCCTGAAGTAGATACTCCAGTTTCTTTGTCTCCATCAAAGTCTGAATCAGAGTATCCATTCAAGCTGAAGTCGTCCACCTGTGTATACTTGATTCCAAGGTCTTGAGTTCCCTTCAAGTACCTTAGAACTCTTTTTGCAGCAGACCAATGTCCCTCACAAGGCTTTTGCATAAACCTGGAGAGGATTCCAACAACAAATGAAATGATTGGTCTGGTAGTAGTGAGGTAGATGAGACTTCCTACAAGCTGTCTATACTTTGTTGCATCCTCAAATTCCTTTTCTTCAATAGATGTGAGCTTTAAGTTTTGTTCCATTGGAGTAGAAAGAGGATTGCACTCTGTCATGCCAAATCTGTTTAACAAATCTCCAATGTATTTCTTTTGAGAAAGAAATATGGATTTTGGATGTTGGGTTACTTCAATGCCCAGATAGTAATGAACATAGCCCAAATCAGTCATTTCAAAACTTTTCCCCAATTCTTTCTTTATGGATGCAATATAGCTTTCATTGTTCCCTGTTATTAAAAGATCATCTACATATACCACAAGATATACAACTGTTTTGCCAACTTTCTTGACAAATAAAGTTGCATCATCAAGATCAAAATGATTGAAGTTGAGTTTCAGAAGATGCTCAGTTAGTTTTTCATACCAGGCTCATGGTGCTTGTTTGAGGCCATACAAGGACTTCACAAGTTTGCATACTTTATCTTCATGTCCTTTCACAGCAAATCCTTCAGGCTGGGACATAAAAACATTCTCTTTTAGATCTCCATTCAAGAAGGCAGTTTTTACATCCATTTGATGGACTTTCCAACCGTTCTGAGCTGCTAGTGCAAAGAGTGTCCGGATTGTGGCCCATTTTGCTGGGCAAAAGTTTCCTCATAATCGACCCCTTCCTTCTGTTCAAATCCTTTTGCCACAAGCCTAGCTTTGTGCTTGTCAAGTGAGCCATCTGCTTTGTACTTGTTCTTGTAGACCCACTTGCAGCCAATTGGTTTGGTTCCAAATGAAGGATCAACCAGCTTCCAAGTGCCGTTCTTTATGAGGGCATCATACTCCTTTTGCATTGCTTCTTTCCATTCATCATGAGAAGCAGCTTCTTTAAAGGAAGTTGGTTCAAAATCTGTAGAAAAGTTCAATTCACAATCATAAGAAACATCCATATCAACAGGTGAATTAGAGTCATCTACATCACCTCCATTTTGTCGGTTTGCATTTCTGGTTCCTGTTTTTTCCAATTTCATCAGGATGAACGCTTTCAAGTGTCTTTGTCAGCCACTTTGGGGGACCTTTCTGAGATGGTCTAGGCTTCTCTGTTGATTGAGTTCGGAGTGAATCAAGATTGAGTCTCCCAATTCTATCAATTATATCACTTAAAGCATCATCCGTTTTTGGAGTTTCAGACGGGGGAGAATCTTCTTCAGAAGACGATTCCACATGTTGATCTAGTATAGGAATCCCCCCTTCAATATGTGGAATCTGATTTTCAAATTCTTGAAATGATTTCATTTTTGCGAATCTATCCAAGCGATCAAGTTGCCGCTCAACAACATTGTCAGATTTGGATGATTCAAGAAAAATTACATCTCTAGATATAACAAACTTTTTATTTTCTTCATCATAGAGGCGGTATGCTTTGGAGGTATTTGAATAACCCAAGAAAATACACTTACGACTTCTAGCACCAAGTTTGTTTCTATGTACCTTTGGTATCAAAGCATAACAGGTGGAACCAAAAATCCTGATATGTTTGACTGAAGGAACATGTCCATACCACAATTCATAAGGAGTCTTGTTTCTTATAGCACTAGATGGACATCTATTCTTTATATATGCAGCACATAGAACAGCATCAGCCCAAAACATTATCTTTACATTTTTGAAAAAAAAGCATGGATCGTACCATATTCAAGATTGTTCTATTCATTCTTTCAGCTACACCATT
>APFE031664974.1:97301-108508 GCA_000404065.3 Pinus taeda
ACGACATCTTGGAGAAGTCAAATTCCAAGTAAATTAGCAACGTGATCAACATCAGGTTCCACACAAGTTTCAGGTGGGCGATAAAGTCTAGTTGCATTTGCAGATATAATGCCTTATCAGAGCCCATTAGAAGCTCAAACCACTATGATATGGTCCTTACACCATTACCAAGGCTATGGGAGACAAATATTTTGAGATCAACATTCCCCAATTCCTTGGCCTGTACCCAATGTTCGATGTGGACCGGCTTCGACCACACTTCCCACCATTGCTGGACACATGAGACATTGCAAAACAACTCAAACCAACAAATTTAAAGTTATATTACATGGAACATGCCACAATTGATCAGATTATGGACACACAGGTGAAGAACACTCACCAGAAAAAGATCCAACTATATCGGTTGTCAAAGCTGGCCAACTCTTGCACCAAGGCAAGTGGCTTACTAGGGACTCGGTTTAACAAAAATATCCTCACCTCATGGAGGCTCTGCACGCAATGGGGACCATTTCTTCCTAAGGGGGGAGGAATGATCCAGGTCGATATTGGTGGCCACCCACCTATCCCACCTAGACCTCCAGTCAGTTTCATTTGTTTCCTTGTTTATTTCATCATTTACAATTTTTAGTAGTTTTTCGGGTCTTGAACTTCTGAAGAAGTTTTGACCCCCTAAATAGTGTTTTTTTGAGGTCCACCACAGCCCCATAGAAAAAGGGGTACTATGCTATCATGTATGCCTCAACAAGCATCTTCAAGTTGTCCTTCTCATCTTTGCCTTTTAGGTTTCATTCATCCTCTTTTGCATTTGTTTGACCTTGATGTTGCAAATCTTGTTTCTGGTTTGGTAGTGGTGGGCCATGTGCCTCAACATATGGTTATCCCTGTTAGGCTTTTCAAGAAGCTTCTAGATGGCCATTGACTTTGTCTAGCCAATATTCCCTTGTCTTCATTGATTTCCATAGCAATTTTATCTTCACTGCTCAAATCCTTTACTAGTAGGTTTTGATCTCTTTCTTTCTGCAATGCCTTTTTAAGACCCATTGTCCTAGGCCTCGTCCTTCGAACCTGCTTCTCCTATTCATCATGCTTATCACACTCTAGCACTGTGTTACCTTTGACCTCTTGCCTCAACATCCTAAATTGCTCTTTTCCCATTATTAGTTTTTTGACCTTGAGTTGACTTTGTTCTTGCTCAAGGAAAGAAATGATAAATTTGGCCATTGCCAAATTGTCCTGTAGCTCCATGATTTTGGAATCCTTCTCTTTGATAGCTTGTTGCAAGTTTGAATGCTCATATACTACCTCCAAGTCAACTAGGTCAAAATCATTCTCAATTAGCTCCTCATCCAACAAATGTGATCCTTGTTGTGCTGATGTAGAAAGCCTGGCCCTTTCCTCAACTTGAGGAGCAAACACAAGTCTTTTTCCTCTCTGGTATGTTTTGGTCACCTCAGGTCTAGGTGCCTTGGGAACCTCCTCTGATTTTTTTGATGACCCTACCTCCATAGGCTGTGCTGATGTGTCTTGGTGCTGGCTTGGTGAAGTAGTCTCATGCCTTTGCAAGGCTACTTCAGTAAAGGTATCCCATGCAATGTTCTTTTCTTCCAACTTATGGAGGACTACAACCACCCTCCAAAATATTTCCCTAGCCCGTTTTGGAGCCCCCCTACCAACCTTCACAACAACTTTCCTTGCTTTGTCAAGTCCTCAAGCTTCAGTGTCTTTCTTTCTCAAAGGCAGCCTATCGATCACAGTTTGATCTTTTCCCTTCATAGGCTGCTCACCCGGACTTGGTCTAGCTGCAGGCTGAGCAACTTCCCCTTGAAAATTGTGCATTTCAAGAGGGAAACCAGCCTTCCCTCTAGAAATTGTGTAATCCTCTCTGACAGCCTGCTGGGCTCCAGGATTGCGCAATCCTGCCAGCCAACCTTCCCAGTAGGATTTGCACAAATTTTCCTAGTAGCAGGTTGTTCAGCCCAAGATTTGCACAAATCTGGGTAGCAGTCAGCTGATTTGCCCAGAAATTGCAGAAATATCCTAGGCAGCCAGCCCAGCTCCTAGCCAGAAATGCGAATTTTTCTCCAGCAGTCCAGCAGTCTCTTGCATGTGCAGCTGAGTTGACCGGTTCCCTCCGAGACTGAGCAAAACAGACTTGCATGCATGGGCTGCTTCTCCCAAGGCAACATGCAAAGGCATCCCTTGTTTTAGGGATCTATGTTTAGCAGTTGGAGGTTAGATGGAAGGAGAAATTCTGAAACTTCCCACCCAGTGTTGTTTCCCCTAGATTCGTGGTCTGCGCGTCACAGCCTTGATGTTATTAAAACTCATCAAACGGACGTTGCAGAGCTCATCCCTCACATCAACCTTGCATCTCTAACATCCCACATCACATCTAGGACCAATCAGCGCATTCAACTCAGTTGACTTGGGGTAAGCCCACTTCTTATGCCCTGTGCTGCATTTCTCTCGATTTTTGTCTTTTCACTTGTAGGAGTATTGTTTGCTTGATTTCTTTGAATGCTTGCTATCATTTACATATATCCTAGCTTTTCCTAGCTCTATTTCATTTTTCGATGCTATCTCACTACTGTCGCATGCATGAAATTACTTTGCAGGACGTTCGCCCAACCGGCGAATTGCCTCACCCACATGCATGATGATCTATTTGCTTAATCTTTCCTTCATGTTTTGCATGCACTGTCAATCACTTCTGCTATCACTTAGTGTCGCCATGAATTCACTGACTTACTTGCTTTCAATCACCTGTCAGCGAGTTAGGCCAACCTTGGCTCAGGCTCTGCCTTCACCAAGGCTGCATTGCACAATCTGGGAAAGAAAGGCTCACCTTCCTCTCTAGATTTGTGCATTCATTCCCGGCACTAGCCTCCAGGACCTTTTTGTGCTTTTCTGGAGGACAGTGGCTGCTTGGCCCAAGAAATTGCAAAGATCTGTCCCCATGCTAGTAGTCCTTCCCAGATGGAATTGCGCATTGTGCAATCCCAGCAGTCAGCAACCAGACTGGATTGTGCATTGCTCAGTTTTAGCAGTTAGCCAGTCTCTCAGCAGCCCAGACTATGCCTTGAGCAGTCTTGGCAGTCGATCTCCCCACCTCCCGACCGAAAGTGTACAACCTTCATGATCATTCACCCAGGTATGTTGCAAGTCAGTTCTCATGTTCATTTTTGTTTTTTACTGACATATTGCTTGCTATGAGCGTTTCCATGTCTCCAGGTATTGTAGGTGTTCATCTACCTCTCAACAGTATAGGTACAATGGTTTCCAGGAGAGCATAGATGAGGACACTATTCAGAGCATGCTTGGGGATGTAGTCGATCAAGTGTATATGAGATTTCCTACTCACGAAGACATCAAGTTGTTCGTAGACAAGGACATCAAGCAGTAGCATCACAACAAGCAACATCATGAATAGCAGCTGAAAACAACATACCAAATGCAATGAATGCAAGAGGAGGGTTGTTGACAACACAGAGGTGGAACAAGGTTGCAAGCTCAAGTAGGTCCATTGATTACGAAAGCAACTTTGGATACTTTGGCTATGGAGTGATGGCGTGACATGAAGCTCGCACGAAGGTAGAAGATGTAACAAAGAAGGAGTTGTAGGTGTTGAATCAGTGACTCAGGAAGAACATGAAGCTACACAGACAAATGAATGAGTTGCAGTAGGATCAGGAACAATAGTGGGTGCAACATGCTCTCACGGATGAAATTGCTCCCCGACAAGTTAAAGATCTATCCCAGTAGCTAACATGGAGCAGACATGGTGAGCATTGTGGCTGATCGCATGCAAGGGATTCAACGACATGCATTTCATTGTGTGCACGCACGCAATCCAACCCATTCAACACACTGACCAAGGTGAAGACAAGAAGCAAGTCCAACTGGAGCCGAATGGGTACTTCGGCAAGTTGATGCGCATGACCACCATCACACACTTGAATATCAACATGGACACTATGCATCAGTGTGTTGTTGGTTCAACCATACCCAAGAAGACCATGCGCATGTTAGCAGACGAGTTGGATGAAGGGGTCGAACCAATGCACTGTTTGCAATGGAGGCAAGAGTTTGCTTCAGCAATATGTCACCATGAGGTGCATGCACACCATCACGGATGACCAAGCTTGACATCAGCTCACCACCTTCACCATCACAAGCATGTCATAGAGTTGGTCTCACCACACTGGACCGAGCGGTAGTGGTGTCTTGCTTGGCTTGCTCAAGCCATGTTGTCTCACATGAGTACATGTGCATTGTAATGTTGAGTCGTGTCCAGTGTAATTCAATTGTCCATAGTTCGACATAACATTCATAGAGTAGGTGAAGATTCATGAGGGTAGTTGAATTGTCACAAAGGGGAATGTCAAGGGTCACCCCACCCTTTGTTATAAATATTCCCTCATAACTCATTGTATAGGCTTTTGGTCAGCCAAGCTTCTACTAAGACTATCTTGAAGAAGGCTTGGACAATATTGTAACGTGCCTTGGATTCTCCACTGCACGAAGCTAGTACATCTCTTTGGAGGAGCAGGTGGGTGTGGATGTAACATTCCACTGTTGGGGCTAGCAGGTTTATATGGATGTATTGTGTGATTGTGACTTACACTTCTTTATATAATAAGAGTCAACACATTTTCATGCATATGTTGTTATTGTAGTTGGACTGCTCCGGTTGCTTTAATGATATGTGTTGTTTAACTTACGTATTTGTGTATGAACTGATTCACATGCAATTATATGAATCTTGTTGTTAATTTGTTGAATATGTTGTTAATGTTGTCACCGTCTGTGTCGACTCCTCTGTCAGACATCGGACAGACCTTTCACTTGAACCTTGCTATAACAACTGTCACACTCATCTCGGATTGATCCGTGAGTGTTGTACGTGTTATCTTACCTTGTATTATGTGTTTGCTACATCTGAGTGGACTGGTCTGCCGGAAGATGTGCATGTCCTTTGCGTTGTGTGTTCCTAGCCAAGTTGGGACTGCTCCCTTTCAACCTAGAACTCACCTTCACCTCCTCCCCCTTTCAAAGTGTTGGAACCTTTCATACAACTTCCTTGACTCATTGCATCAATCACACCCTTGCTACTGACAGAGTTATCTTACTTGCCTCTATGCGACATCGCAGTCAAGGCATTACTTTATGACCCACTGATGGGACTCCTACACCAAATGGTTTGAGGTCTAACTGGGACTTCTTACTAGGGAGATCCCCTTGACATGTTGGTGGGTCTAGCACTGTCAACACAACCTTTATCAAACTATGGTGGAAAAGGCTAGGGTAATGCTCTTTGTTTTTCATTTGCACCTTTTCAGACATTTTGATGACACTTCTACACAAGTAGTTACACAAGTTAAGAGGTTTCACAGCTGTAAATTGCATGAGTAGCCTAATGTGAGATTGATACAACCTAGAAAACGTCCCCTCACAAGTGAAAAAATTCATCACAACCTTCATCAATGGTGCATACTTTTCCAACAAGTATCTGAATGGAATGATGTCTGAATGAGCCTCTTTGTTGGGTGATTTCAAGAAGGGTTTGTATTGCTCAAGATCTAGGCTCGTGCCTTTGAACCAATACTCCCCATGATTTGGTATCCCTGTGGAAAGAGAGATGACATCAACTGAGAATATGAAATCAACACCTGCAATGGTGGAATTTTCTCCTTTTAGATTGGTAGCAATCAAATCAGTGAGTTGCTCATGAAAACTTACCTCTCCCACACTTTGACAAAACCCTAGGCAGTTGACATCTTCAAAGCATTGTCTTATGAATGGTGAAGAATTGATATCATTGCAATTTGGGGCTCATACCTTAGAATCTTCCCCCCTTTATGATGTTTTTTTTTCTCTGATGGTGAAGAGTCTCCTTCCATCTTTGAAACCCTAGATGATAGGAAAGGGGAAAAAACAGTGAAAAGTGATTGAAGTGATGAAATGAGGGAGTTTAGGGAAGGGAGATGGGAGTAGGGAAATTTTGGGAGATGGATAGGGGTTTTAGGAATCCTTAGGAAGTTAAATGTGTTGAAAATAGCAACAAGAAATGCTAAATATAGAAGTGATAAAAATAACATTGTTATAAATAGAATTTCGAGATACATTCCAATTTTAGTTAGTCCATGAACTAAAATTGAGAATTAAAAATCGAATTTGATCTTAGTAGTTGTTTGAAAAATAATTAATTAATTCATCTTGAGTTAATTAGTTGAATAAAATCAAACATGAAGTCTATGTGAAGGCATGCAACAATTTTCCCTTTGATTGAGGAATTTATCCCTTAATTAAAGTGATCAGGATGAGTTGTACTTTGAGTTGTAATTAGTTAGCTTAGTTAACTGAGTTAAGTTCCGTTAGATTAGTTCCAACAGTTTGTGGAATTGATTGTGAGTTCAGTTAGTTAATGCATGTATGCATGTAACTACTGCACTTAGATAACTGGATATTCTCTCATAAATAACTCATGCATGTCAGTTCAGTCAGAGACCCAGTTGAGATCAGATGATGGGACAATGTACTATCAGTTACAGGAATATTCCATTGAGGATATCTCTTGCATGCAGAAGGAATTCATTCCTTAGAGATTGCGCAGTTACTTCTGAGTTTGGTGGGTTGTATGAGAGGTGAATTCACACAGGTGGCAACCAGAGGACCCACGAGAAACTGCGCAAGGAAATAGGAGGCTTGAAGCACTAGAGGAAGGCATATGTTTTGTTTATTCAGTCTATGAGCAGCATTGAGGGATTGTACTGAGAGCTTGATAGCTTGTGAGCTAAAGCTTTGTGTAATCTAGAGATATTTCCACTTGTGTGATAATACAAAGGTCGGGGTTTTTAGCTAAGGCTTTCCCCAAATTATTATTCTCTGTTCATGTGTTATTGATTTCTCATTCTCTGTTATATGTGTTCTATTTGATCTTGCTCAAAATCGATTAAGCTTCTGCAAGTTTTTTTGTAGAAGTAGATCAAGTATTTTGCTTTAGTATATTGCATTATCAGGTGATCTAAGTGGGAAATTCTACATGGTATGAGAAAAGGTGATCAAAGTAAAGAATAGTATACAAAGAAGGGTGAAGTTCAAAGTTTGAAGTTCATGAAAAAAGAAATCGAATTCTTATCACATCTCAAATTTCACCAATGGCGTTCAAAGGGTTGAGACTCGAGTATGCCCTGGATGGCAGCTCGAATTATATAGCCTGGAAGGATCACATGGAATCCGTATTAGAGGACAACGGTTTGAAGGGCTTCATTGATCAAGAAGTCCCCAAGCCAGCAGCTGCTAATGCCCAAGAATTGGCGAAATGGAAGAAATGTGTGGCTAGAGCAAGGAGGATTCTTCTAGAGGGAGTTCGAGACCACATTGTCTCGAGTCTCCATGGGAAGGAGACACCATTTTCAATGTGGAAAACAATGAAGGATCTATATCAGAATAGCAGTGATCAGAGGAAGCTGGAGCTGAAAGGCAAGCTTCGGAAAATCAAGTGTGAAAAGGGCGACACGATCTCTACATATCTGAACAAGCTCACCACCTGCAGGGATGAGCTTGGAAGTGTAGGGATCATGACAACCGATGATGACATGGTGAGTCTTACTCTCCTCGGTCTTCCTAAGAGCTGGCATAGCTACCAAGACTCAGTAAACGGAAGAGAGAAACTGCCAGATTGGGAACGACTTTGGTTGGATCTGATGCAGGAGGAGATAAGAAGAACCACCAAAGATGGATCTTCATCAAAGCAAGATGATGAGGAAAATATAGCCTTAGCGAGTAATGCGAAGGAAAGGGAAGGGGAAGGCTTCCCATTCTAAATCGAGTTCTTCCCATGGTGGGAAGAAGATTGACAAATCGAAAGTGAGATGCTTTCATTTTCATGAGGTGGGCCATTATGCTACGAATTGTCCACAGAAGAAATCCAAGAAGGGATCCTCGAAAGGATCAAATGGTGAGGCACTGGCCTCACAGTTCAAATTGGATTTCACCCTCATCGCATGCATGTTTCATCGATGGTGGGTTGTGTTTGGTACCTAGACAGTGGAGCCTCATTCCACATGACCGACGACAAGAGTCTATTCAATACCTTGGAGGAGAAGGACCTCCAGATGCACATAGATATGGGCGATGACGGAAAGTATCTTGTTTCAGGTGAAGGTACGATTGTGTTTCAGAGGGAGCATGGAGCTCCTCTCACCTTGATTGATGTAAAGTATGTGCCTTGTCTGAAGAAGAACCTTGTGTCCATCGCTATGTTGGAAGACAAAGGCTATGATGTAGTCTTTAGTTAAGGAAAGGCATTCCTGAGGCATATCGACATTGGAAAGACCAGGAGGATTGGGATTTGAGTTAAGAATCTCTACAAGCTAGATGTAGATAACTGTGTTGCATTGAGTTTCAAAGCAGAGTTGGTGCAGAGGCAAGATGTTGGTGAGCTATGGCATAGAATATTGGGCCACTTGCACCATGGGGCCTTGAAGATCATGCAACAGATTTCTACCAAAATTCCCAAGGGAAAACTGGAGCAAGTGGATACATGCAAAGGTTGTACCTTGGGTAAGTATGCAAAATCTTCCTTTCAGGATTGAGACAGTAGAGTTGGAGAAATCCTGGAGCGAGTTCATACAGATGTGTGTGGACCATTCTCTACAGCCTCCACCGCTAAACAAAGGTAATATATTATTTTTATTGATGATTTTTCTCGTAGATGTTGGATCTACTTCATGCAGAAGAAGGATCAAACCTTCTCAAGGTTTTGTGAGATCAAAGCCTTGGTTGAGAAAGAATCTAGAAAGAAAATAAGGGCCTTGCAAAGCGACAATGGTAGAGAGTATGTATCCCAATAGTTTAAGGACTTCTATGCAGCAAAAGGAATTAAAAGGGAGTTGACGACACCCCATAACCCACAAGAGAATCGGGTGGACGAAAGGAAGAACAGATCGATTGTGGGAGCAGCTCGGGCGATGTTGCATTACCAAAGCCTACCACTTCATTTGTGGGCTGAGGCATGCAATACAACAGTATACTTGTAGAATAGAAGCCCGCATCGTAGACTGGGGTTGAAGACACCAGTGAAGGCCTTTTCTGGGAAGAGAACAGATGTGAGTCACTTCAGGATCTTTGGATCATCAGTTTATTGCCATGTGACCAAATATGCCTAGAAGAATCTAGAGCCAACAACTAAGTTGGGGATACTTGTGGGGTACATTGATACACCCCACACCTATCGAGTGTTCTTTCCTACCAGTCAGAGGACAGTGGTACACAGAGATTTGAAGTTCAACGAGTAGAAAGCCATGCGAGTGTCCCTTGAGAGGGAGCTCAAGTTGCATGCAGAGGAGGAACTTTTGGTTCCTAAGGAGGAGGAGCCTCAGACTGATGCAGAGCAGCCGCACACAGAGGATCTAGGAGTGGAGACATCCACTCATGCAGAGTCTTCCAGAGATGGGTGGAAATGCTCAAGGGAAGTTGATAGATTGGTGATGGATGCGAGAGAGAATGTGGGATAGCCATCCTCTCAGCATAGACATAGGAGATCATTCGAGCGGTACACTGGTTACATGGCCTTGGTTTGGGAGTGTGTAGAGACCAAACCATCTTCCTTCGAGGAAGCAGTGCAGCCACCAGTCTGGGTTGATGCTATGGTGGAGGAGTATGACTCCATCGTTCGGAACAGTGTTTGGGATTTTGTCCCAAGACCGGAGGACAAGTTAGTGGTGAGTTCCCGATGGTTTTACAAGGTAAAGCAAGTAGCTGATGGCAGTGTGGAGAACAATAAGGCAAGGTTTGTTGCCCGTGGTTTCTCACAGGTTGAGGGGATCGACTATGATGAGACTTTTTCTCCTGTAGCAAGGTACTCATCTATCAGAGCGATGTTGGCACTATCAACATAGATGGGTTCGAAGATCCATCAGATGGATGTGAAGACTGTGTTCCTCAATGGCAAGATTAAGGAAGAGGTGTACACAGAGCAGCCGAAAGGATTTGAGACCTTCGATAGTCAGTCGCATGTGTGTTGACTCAAGAGAGCTTTATATGGGCTGAAGCAAGCACCTCGTGCTTGGTACACCAGGATCGACAACTATTTCATCGGGTTGGTCTTCACAAAGAGTGAAGCAGATACGAACATGTACCACGTCATGGTCGAAGGTAATCCATTGATCATTTTTCTTTATGTTGATGATCTGATATTGACAGGTGATGATCAGTTGATCAAGTCTTGCAAGGAGGACCTTGCAAGAGAGTTCTAGATGAAAGACATGGTCTTATGCACTACTTTCTAGGCATGGAAGTGTGGCAAAAGGATGGGGAAGTGTTTGTGTCTCAAGGCAAGTATGCCACTGAGATACTAAGGCAATTCCACATGGAGAAGTGCAAGCCCATGCAGACTCCTTTAGCAGGTAGCTGGAGGAAGGAGGATGCTACTTCAGGTGAGGTAGTAGCTGCTATTGTTTATTGGCAGCTTGTGGGTTCATTGATATATCTAGTTAACACATGACTAGATTTGTGCATTGCGGTGAACCAGCTGAGTCAAGCTATGGTTCAACCTACCAAGCTGTTTTGTAAGGCAGTGAAGCATGTGTTGAGATACCTCAGAGGCACATATTAGTATGGATTATGGTACAAACGGGCAGAGGGAGTGAAGCTTCAGGGCTTCAAAAATGCATATTGGGCAAGAAATCCATCAGATCGGAAGAGCACTTCAGGAGGAATTTCAACTTTGGTTCAGCTACAATTTCTTGGTACAGTACGAAACAAAAGTCAGTTGCACTTAGCTCAACAGAGGCTGAATACATGGCTGCCGGTTAGGCAGCATGTGAGGCCATTTGGATGCAGAAAATTATAGTTGGATTGTTTGGTCAGAGGATGGATCCAATTGTGATCTATTGCGATAATCAGAGTTGTATCAAACTCTCTGAGAATCCAGTATTTCATGACAGGTCCAAGCACATCGATATCCGTTATCATCATCTTCGAGGTTGTGTGGTGAAGAGGATCATGTTGTTGCTGTATATTTCGACCGAGGAACAGGATGCAAATATTTTGACTAAGGCATTGTCAAAATGCAAATTCGAGTTCCACAGAGATAGGATTGGGGTGACAGATAATCCCTTTCTTGTTGAGAGGGAGTGTTGAAAATAGCAACAAGAAATGCTAAATATAGAAGTGCTAAAAATAGCATTGCTATAAATAGC
>APFE031664981.1:0-14034 GCA_000404065.3 Pinus taeda
CCTATATATAGAAAGGAGGTTTTCTCATTTGTATCATCCAAGAATTGTTCATTTATGTAATGTAAAGGAGGTTGCCCCCTCGAAGAGGCTGAATTCTAAGGCATTGATCTATCTTTTCTATCTTTTCTTGAGTTGGTTTCATAACATAGGCCCTTTCATCATTCAAGATGTACAAGGAAACAACACTTACTTTCTAAGAAGTTTTGATGGTACAAAAGCTGGAGAAGGCCCAGTCAATGGGCGAATACTCAAACATTATTTTGACCCCCTTTGTTGAAAATATAAGGACTATTTTGTATGTAAATAGTATCATTTCAACAGTTTTTTATTACAGCAATTAGATAAAGGATAAGGTGCAGCACGTTTTGAAGGAATCTAGCAAATCGTTGTGCCACCTTTTGTACATATTTTGAAGTTATCAGAAGAAATCCAGAAGAAAACCAGGAATTCATAGAATGGTGAAGAAAAAAAATAACAAAGTTGTTATTCTATTCACATTAGCTCATGAGAAGTGTATACATGTTACAAACATATGTGTGTCTATAGCGGAAGGAAGTTTCAGACCACAGAAAGAACTGAAAAGAAGGCCATCTGACCTGTTGTTCTTGGCTTTTCACCTGGAAAAGCCATCCCCAAGTGGAGCCACTGTTAGGTTCCTATATCAATAGGTTTCATTTCTGATGATTGACTATGGAAGTGCCAAATATGATCATCCTTTTCATGCTACAAAGGTTCCATATTTCCACAAAAGAATTAGAGATCTAAGAGATGTAAAGAGGGTATGCCGTAAAAGCAAAAATCAAAGGGAAAGAAGAATGAATTGGTCAACAAAAGAAAAAAGAAGATGAACCCCAAAGAAAGACCAGGAAAGTGGCCAGTCAAAATGCCACTACTCTCCTGTTTGTGCAGGGCAAGTTCATAATGTGCAAACATTGTTTTTTTATCACATTTAATGGATGGCCCAATAGTTCAATCTGGACCAGTCCATACTTAAATTTCCTATTGTAGAATAAAGAATGAAGGTTTGTCGAAACAGTTCAAGCTTGGCTAATCACTAGCTAGGTAGAGAAGCAAAGGGTCTCAATTGCTTAATCTGAGCCCTTGGAAGAAATAAGGGTAGATCTAGATAGGAAGGTAGCCAAAAGAAAAGAGGAAAATTACGGTTTGCTAGTTCAAATTCACCCAATCAAAATGAAGGAAAAATGTTAGGAATTGTAGAATGGGTAGGCAGTTTTGAGGTTGCAGAAACAACTCTATCACCAGTGCCTTTTTTTAATATGACCTCTTCATGGATATTTCAAAGTATCAAGGTAAAGGTGTGATGATAGATTTGATGTTGCATGTCTAACTTCCCCTCTCCCCCCTTACAATAATCATTCACTAACATCCCTTAAAGAGATTGAGATTTGCTCAAAAACTCTTAACTTCACTCCATTTCCTTGAAAACTTAAGTGAAATTGTAGGTTTTCTTAAGATCTAAAAGCCACATTTCTTGTGTAAAAT
This sequence comes from Pinus taeda, assembly GCA_000404065.3. NCBI lineage: Eukaryota > Viridiplantae > Streptophyta > Pinopsida > Pinales > Pinaceae > Pinus > Pinus taeda. The sequence continues at coordinate 1,504 of APFE031664981.1, forward strand.
CTTATTTCTCCCCACACCCCCAAGCCTAGGTGATTCAATTTCAAGCACCTAGCACTTCCTCTCGTATTCATATTGACTCTTTGACTTTATTATTTAACTCCCCCTTATATTTCCCCTCCCCTATTATGTATTAAAAAGCACAAAAAACCCAAAAATATTGTAAATATCCCGCCCCGGCCTAATAGGGCTATACTTTATTTCTCCGGGAGTCATTGGTCCACCTGGGACCAATTACAACCCACCACCTATTCCACCAGGATTTGTTTGATCTCCGATTAAACAAATAACCATAGTTTGCCGTGCAAAAATAATGGGATTTAATTAATATTTGATTAATTAAATAACCGCGTTCGTTAAACCCATAACCTAAGGCTTAAACCTCGTCAAACAAATGTTTAAGGGCTAAATATTAGGACGGGTCCCGTGGCATAAACCGCCGCCACTTACGCCTCCTGTCAACCGTTGGATCGCGCCCTCCACATCCAACGGCTCTCGTCAATTTCGGAGCCGTCCCCACATCCGACTATTAGCTCCCGATAGAAAGCAGTTTTCCTGCCGCACCCTGGGACGCGTGTCCTCTTTCCATTGCATTAGGCCCGCTTTGACATAGAACACCCCCGTACAAAAAATGGTCCGATGGAAACCTCATACCGCCTCCCGTTCCTGCCACACATGTCATCCACCATGTCTGCACCTGCATCAGCGCCCCCATTACTATTTTGTCCACCGTGTTTGCCCTGTCACCCATCCACGTCATCGACCATGTCACGTTCCATACCTTTCTACATGACAAAGCTACGTCATGATGATCCCATCCCAAAAAAGCGCCAAAAAAGCCCGAATCTTGTCAAAAGTCGCGAAAATCATCATTTTTTGTTTATTTTTGTGTTATCATGTTGCGGAGACTATGCATGGGAATTATGTTCAACTCGCCATCAACACTCCAGTCCACCACCCAAGCAAGTTCAACCTGCGTACCCGACCCCCTCATCTCACTTTGCAACTCCATTTAGTGCCAAGCGCCTATAAAATAGGTCACTTTCACATTGCCTCAACATATTGGAGCGAGCACATCATCTGCCACAACTTCCCAGCAGCCTGACCAAGAAGGTTCTCCACCTGCAGGGACATCCAAAGGCAAGGAGGTACAACATTCAGAGTAGCAAGATACAATGGCAGACTGGCTAGATAAAACATAAGGACAAAATCAGGGCAAGGGCCCTCAACTCAAACAAAAGCACCTGAAATACCTATGCTACAAACTCCTCTCAATGAGGAAAGGGCCAAGAAAAGAGATAGACAGGAGGAGACACCCATAGTGGAACAACAAGGGGAAATGAGATAAATATTAAATCCTTATTTAGAAGAAGAATTGCCATAGGAAACAACTAGACAGCAGGTTCCCTCATTTTTGGAAACTTCAACTAGCTCACTTCAGCAAAGGCAGCATGGACAGCATGGTGTGGAGGTTACATCCACCAGGCAACAGAGCAAGCAAGGCTCTGATATCAAAAAAGCATTCATTGAAATCAAAGCCAAAAATGAGCCAGTAAGGTTGCAGCTGTATAATCAACTACTAAGAATGGCCCCTACCAACCAATAGAGGCTAATGGTAGCCTATGATATCCAAGAAGGGAAGATGACCCTTAGTCACTTCAGGCCTACAACACTGCAGCCCTTGTCGGCTACTGATTACATCAGAACCAATCTGGAAATCCTTGCTAAAGACATCCATCCAATTGACCAGATTGAGTTACACAAACAAACTGGAGAAATGGTGTACTCCACCTTGGCAGATAAAGTAATATTGACCCATAGATTACAGAATTCACTTTATAACACTTCTGCCCAATTGGAATTGGAGAAAGCATCCTCATTGGCTAAAGATAACAAAATTAAATCCTTGGAGGAAATCATCATGGAATTGGGACATGATCCCAAGGATCTTAAGGGCATTCAGGCCTTGATAAAAAAGGAAGAAGAAGATATAACAGCCTTGAGAAGGCAACTCAAGCTGCCAACTACAATACACCCACAAACCACAGAAGTTGCACAACGGAGAGAAGAAGAGGACGTAGTAAGTATATTGATGAGGATGAATGAAAGACTGCGACAAACAGAGAAATCCCTGGAGGTAGCACTACAACAAAAGCCAGGTGAAGTGGCATCCCAACCACCAGAAACAACTCCAATTCATGCATATGCTCCTCCTACAGTCACCACAGTAGTCCTTCCTTCTCAACAACCATCAACAACAGGTACTTCAACTTCAACGAAAACAATAACAACAGCAGTTACAGCAGGACTAGACACTAGCCTAAGTATGGAGGATATGATGAAAGAGATAAAGGCTCTAGAAATCCAAATGACAGAGTTGAAACAAGCCAAGGAAAAGCTAGCTAAGATAGAGGTCAGTTATGACAAATCAAAGATTACTGTGGCAGAAAAACTATAGAAGTTAAAGCCTTGGAGAAAAGAATAAAGGAGTTGGAGAAGGCCCTTACTCTCCACAAGCCTCTGGCAGAAATCAAAACAATTTTGTGGGCCAAAATTGGCCAGTCTATCACTGATCAATGGAAATCAATTCAAACCATTCATGACCATATTGACTTAATAGGGATAGCCCAATTTGTGACTCAGAAAGCTAGAGCATTGTTGGCAAACAAACCAAAATAGGCCAACAGACTAATTCAATTTTTGAATACTCATACTGGACAATAGTTAACAACTTTAGACATCCAGAGTAGAACTGATACAATTTTGAGAGTTAAAAAAGTGCTGACCATGAGGAATTTTGTACATACTTTAGAAAGGAAGTGCAAGAAATGCAAGTAGAAATAAGCACCTTCAAGGAAAAATTTGCAATATTGCAAAGCAAAGGCTTACCTAGCTTGTTGACCAGCAGTGGAAGACTGCTCACACATGAACAGTATGCTCACAGGGTGAATACTTATGTTTCAAATCAAATTACAGCATCATCTAGTAGCTCAGATGACACAGGGCTTCCCTGTGGAAAAGTTTTATATGATAGATTAGAGAATCTGTTCTACATTGAACATGAAGTGGCACACCTTTTTGCAGTCTAGCCAAATTACTACACATACACTGAAGCTGATGAAACATTGATTAAACTACAGAGACACCAATTTCCAATAGATCAATGGTGGGAGAGCATGCTAGAGGTTTTGCCAAGGTAATTCTCCCTTGGAATAGATACGCATTAGCAAATTCAAATACAAAGAGCCACCTCTTTGAAAATAAAATTAACAAAGGAGGGAATTCATGCTAAAGGCATTAAGACAAACTCATGCACAGGTGGCAAGTGACAACACATCAGGAACACAAATCAAAGAAGAAACTATCAGCTGGCTAGTGGAGCCCAAAAGTCAACAAAAGCGGAACACCGAAGGCGGCCAGTACAGTAGAGTTACTCCTTCATTCTGCGCGGTTTTCCATATCAGTTATTGCCTTTGTCAAAGTAGATGGATAAATTTATTACTTGATATTTTCCTATGGGATATTTTGTAAAAAACTCTTTTATAAATAATCTATGAAGATATGTATTATGGTTGCTTGATGGAATTTACTCTCGACCTGCACTGTATGTTTTCAGAACTATTCAGAAATAAAAGTTGCTAGAATGCTTTGTTGGTGAATGATCTAGTTGTGGAATTAATGGCATGGACCAATAAGTTTTCCTTTCTCTCATGTTATTGCATCAATATTTTACTTACCATCTAGATATTATGTTCTAAGTTACAGGAAAAAATAATAACCCAGAATTTACTTTGTTGTACTCTGTGTTCAATTCCTATGATTTTCTATGTTTTCTACAAGACTAGCATAGGCAAGAATTCTTGATTACTCTTGTCTCCCTAGTTTTTTCTTTCTTAATATAATTAAGGGATCCTTAACTGCTCCTTGGTAATGTTTGGTCATCTTCCCTCTGTTAGCATAATGAAAGATTCTTAAGTGCCTCTCATTCCCTGACTTCATTTCACCCTTTTCTTGCCTGAAATTTGTTCTGTGCATGACTATCCTACTCTGTAATCTTTCCTTCTGTCAAAGAAACCATAACCAGAAATTTAGTTTTATTGGACTCCATCAACCCAATGGTCTGAACTTCTCTAATATTGCAGCCCTTTCTCTACTGAATATTATGTTCCAAACATCAAACAAAATTTGTGTTTCATAACTAGCCTAAAATCTACCAAAAAACAAATCTAAATCTGAAAGAGAGCCCTCTCTGGTTGCAAATTGGCTAGAATCTGTAACTAATAGATTGGTTAGTGGTCACCTCGGTCGTATTCCCTTTCTCATGATCTTTGGGGAACAACCTGAGCGATAACAAAAACCTTAAATGGTTGTCTGGAGTCTTCATCAACCAAAACCTGCATACTCAGCTTTTCATGAGGCCAGTTATGGCAATGCTATGCTGTAGATCATAAACCACACCCATTCCTATTATTAATGGAACCACATTGCTCTTAAATATATGTGAGTTATTGTAAAAGATTCCTAAGAAAGCGTTGGGCATAATCGGCGACAAACACGTGGAAGTAAGGATGGGCTGTCATTATAATATAATGGTGTTGCAATTGAGGAGAGCTCAAATGAATATTGTTTGGTATTGATATAAGAAGAACGGATTCCCTCAAATGATAGGTATTTTAAACCTCAGTTAGAGGCAAGATGAAATTTAGAGTCAATATGGACTTCAAGATGAGGTTAATCTGCGAACCTTTCATGCCAACTTGTGAGCAGCTCACTCAAGGAAGATATTGATTAGCCAAATCGCACCTCAACAGCTATCCTAGGAAAAGTGCAACAATTCACCAGAATCGTTCCCTCTTTTGACAACCAATTTCAAATTAATACTTAATTTAGAAATTTGTTAAAACTAATAATCTTGTATTTCCATTGGGTGTTGAAAAGCCCCAATTTGTAAATCGATGCCTATATAAACTACTTGGAGTGATAGTCAGGAAATTAATCAATTAATTACAATAAGGAAGGAAATCGACCCAGCTAGGGATAGTGTGCATCAGAGGAAGGTGTAGAAGGGAAGAGGGGCTGTCCCAATGTAGCCTCACACAATTCATCAGCTGTGGATCACTCCTCTAGTCTTGTTGGAGTTGAGGGATGTCTGCAAAATGTAAACGTTCTTTTAGTAATTAATTGAAGCAATTTCCCAACATGTTCTGTTTATCTACTTTTTGCATCTAATGATTTCTATTTTTGTGTGAACCAGACACTCAGAGAGGGTGCGAGCTGGCTAGGTTTGCCACCAGACCAGCTCAACACAGCTTTCATCTTTTAAAGTAGATAGCATTTCAATTATTGACATTTGCTGTGTGAATTTGATTTATTTAAAATTTCTTTCTACCTTTAATTAATGTCATTTAATTTGCTGCAACGTTTTCCCTTCAGCTTTAAACTTCATTGATTTGTTTTATTAAGAAATTATTCTTATTTGTGCTTATGCTTGGGATATTTCTCCAGTTGTTCTTATTAACAAGATCTGCTTATGCGTTGATGAGCTGCAATTGATTTATACTCCAGAATATGAAAATTATGTGAGTGGGTGTGGTTTTGAGGCACTGACAAGTCCATCTAAAACTCTGCTTACAAAAACCATATATTATTTGGATGCCAGGTAGCTAATATTAATGAAAGTAAATTGTGTCATTACTTTCCATTAAAATTCTGGACAGTTTTCAAGATTTATTTTAGGGAAGGGAAGGCAAGAGATTTACATTAATTTGAATGCTTTCATAAGCTATTTATGCAGCATAATTACTTGACGATGCTTTCAAGTTAACCTTACACAGAATTAGTGTAGGTAGAATTAGTGTAAGCAGAATTTTTTTCAATTTCTTTTGAATTTATTCCAGCATTTACAATCTTTTTATTATTATGCTGACATTGCTTGATTTCTAGTTTAGTTTTCCTTATGTTGGCTTGTAATTAGAATTTCCTTTCACATTGTTAATTTCCTTTTATGTCACACTTGATTTAATTGTGTAGATTGATGTTTTCTTGAATTCTCTTTAGTGAAGGATTTCATTTATTTATGAGATTAAAATGCAAGATAGACTAGCATTTGTTTTGCAGGTTGTGAGGGGATTTCTTTGGCATTTCCAGTGCTACATCTTGAAGTTCATGAACTATCCAAATTAACAAATTAAATGTTGGTACATTTATAGACCCTACATTGCACCCAACACAAACTCAATCATGTCTTTGAGTGCAATAGATCTTCCTCATTTATACCTCTGGCATTCTTCACATCTTCCCACCAAATGTCTACTTTACCTTTGAGACTAAATGTAGCTACTTTGGCTTTCATTTTCTTTGAATAGTCATGCAACTTGAAGAAATTATTCATATCAAGCAACCATGCCTTTGCATCCTGTGATCTCTTTACCTCTCCATTAAAATTAGGTGGTTTTTATTTCTTAAACTCATCTAGAAAATACCCCTTATCACTCCTCCTATAAGGATCATACTAATGATGAACATAGTGCCTATTTGAATTAGAACTAGAATGGTACCTGTGTCTATCCCTTCTACTATCCTCAGTGTTCAACAATCTTCCATCTCTAACTATGTCATTTTTATTTGACTTGTGACCACCATGTGACCTACTACCATATGCCCCATTATTTTTATAGGACAAATTGACCTCCTAATCAACTCAGAGGAGAAAGACATAATGACTGAAAGAAAGACCATAGTTGCAGGCCCAGAATCCACACTAACGCTCTTTGTACATTGATAACCTGCTTTATAAAGCTTGTTTAGAAGCATAAGGGAGTGTTAGTCAACCTGCTAACTATTGTTGTTAGACCAAGGGGAGCGTTAGTGAACTTTAGTGATGCTAAAGTGGTTATGCCAACGAATATGCCATAAAATATCTAAATATTATTTCCCTAAATTTAAGCAAGAAAAGCAGGGAAACTCCAAAAATCAACATATTTGGAGAAATTCTATTCTGGAAACAAAGGAAAATGGGAAAAAGCTGGTAAATGAGGAAGGTTCATGGTTTTTACCCAAATGAACTACAGGTGGAGTTGGGCAGCCCTAAATCGATTGCTATATAAGCAATGAGAGGGCCATTGCACAATGGTCAGAGCATTTAGAAGGATATTACATAGTGTTGTTGTGATATTATCATATTCTTGAAGGAGCTAGCTGAAAGAAGGACAGAGAGAGAGGAAGAAGGGATAAGGAAGGCTGATACAACAGGGTTGTTGTAATCACTATTCTGAATATAGGACTGTGGTTGTGTTCCACTACTCGAAGTGTCGGTGATATTATGCATTTATCTGTTCATTTTGATGCTTGTTGTGTTGAGTAGATAAGTTACACATTTATACATGTTTGTTACAGATTCTTTCATTAATTGTCAGAAGTATATGCTATGATTGGTTTGCTTCATTCTTTTGTGCAGGAATCATCTTGGAGCTAGTCAGGAGGAGTTCTTCTTACCGCACGGAGATTCCCAAGCGAATCTAGAAAGAACCAAAGGTGATCCTTTCTCCATATCCTATCAATATATGTCAGATAATTGAACATGTGTGTAATAGGTACCTTTTGTAGATAACCTTATGGTCTGTCAAAAGTCCAGGGAAGACTTTCGAGGGTAGTTTTCATCCCATGCATTTTACCCCATAGCAGACCTGGCGACTCCGCTGGGGACTATACATTTAGTTCCTGGTTATCCAGACTCCTCTCAGATCTCTTCTCTCTTTTATGAGCTTCCCGCTTCTTCATGTCCTTCTCTAATCCACCATCTAATTTGTTGCATCCTGCAAAGTTGCTTTCTTTTCAGAAACTGATCCCAAAAGCCCATTTTTTGAGCTCTTTCCCTCACTAACACAAGTTGTTGGTCTACACAAAGCTTTATAAAGTTGTTTGACTATGCACAGGTTACGTTAGTGGCCAAACTGAAGCTCTATTTACACACAGACAGAGCATTAGTCTCCCATTTCTAGGCTTTTCAAGAGATTTTGTGGACCAAAGGGAGGGGAACTTGTCCTAAGGGCTAAATTAAGATCTACAACAATATCATGCTAACAAATTTGGTGTCTTAAAATTTATTTTTTTAGAAAATGCTTTAGTTTTTCTCTCATAAAAGAAATTTTAGTTGAAAGAAAAGCTAATAAATTGTACATCTCCTTCTGTCAAATTAGTTGTAGGCTGCTTTGTTTTGGTTCAATAGTTGTTAGGGAATATTAAGAAAAGGAACTTTTGGTCATGCAAAGTGTTGAACGACTTTAGATGCACTGACGAGTACATGAATATGTGAAATAATACATGTGTAGAATAAGACTTGTTTGCATAAGAAATTGAAAAAAAAATTCAAAGCATTATTCTGCATGGTTTATTGAGTCGAGAGTCTCATCATATTCATACATCAACAGCCCCTCCGAAGGAAAATAAGAAAGTACACTAAAACTTACACTAAAATCATTCAAATACTCTTTTCTAGAGCAAATCAACATTAGATAGATGAGGACCTTGGGATAAGAGAGTGAGTCAACTACCCAAGGTTGAAAATCAAACTAGTGTCATTAAAGAGTGAAAAATCCTTCTGCAGTCATATTACCGAGACCACTCCACTCCCAACGGAGCTAAATATGAGACAACATTTGATTGTAATCAATGGTAACCCGCCTTATTTTACAACTCCTTTGGGCATTTTATGTAACGGGGGTCCCTTCGGGGATTTCGGAACTGATTCAGGGACTCAAGTATCCTGCCCACATAGCGTGCTGCTACGACTATGTCCCCCCTAGTAATGTCTATGACTTGAGCTATCTCTAGTGGCCAATACTTCTAGGTACTTACCTAAGGTGATTGGGACAGGCTATCCTAGCACCTCAAATGGATGGACCTACTTTGTCTTCATTTTTTGGGAGGGTGCTTGTCTTCACGAGAGTACTTGGCCCCTCAATTTGAGGTTCGGGTGAAGCTAAATAGTAACCGTAACCATACATTTGGCCATCCTTCTTTGTTACTCCTTGAGAGACTAGGTTTCATCTCCAGTAATCGGTGTTTATCAGATGAGGTAATTTCACTTTGTTTGCTGATTGTCATTTTAGTGTTTTTACTTTTTAGGTACCTGAGTGATATCGTTTTTGAGACTTAAAGAATATCACCTTAAAATTCATCTGATAAAATTTACCAGTCATTGTGGCTACATCCGGCCCTCACCATCAATCCAAACGGCTGTTAGGACTTCTTCCACTCACTGTGGAGGATCTTCCAAGATCCATTGACTCATATTCCTCATCTTCAAGGAATCAGTCTCCTAAATCGCACACGAGATCGTTCTGGATGACTGACAATTCTAGTTTGTTGGAGGATTTCTTCACGGAAGGATTTCTTCCTCATTTTAACACTCTGCTTACAGATCTTTTGGATCCTGTTATTTCTCCCATCATACCAGTACTTCACTCTTCACTAGGAGGAACTCTACCATCTATCCAGTCAACACCTCAAGGGTTATGGAATTATAGAGACACTGTGAGTCCTCTACCACTTCCCCAGTCAATAGTCATCACAACACTAGTAATGTGGAACCCTGCAATCCCATTTGTCCCAGGTACTGCAACTCACATAACACCCTTTATCAATGGAACCCAGCAGATGCCAAGTTCCACTCCTATGGTGCGCCAAAGCATACCTTCGACTAGTGCCACATATAGTTCTCCATATAACACTCAATGTGGCACTATGGGTGCGGTTCCAGTTTACCAACACTAAGGTTGGCCGCCAATGTATGGTTCTAACCCCCAAATTCAGATATCTGGGGTGGTTCCCAATATGCACATGCTGGTGGGAAATATCACAGTCCCCCTGCTGTTCTCAGGCATGCATGCAAAGTTGCTGATTGACATGAGTTTTCCCTCTGTCAATCAAAGCCATATGGTTAGTTCAGTGTCGGTTGGGAATACATAAGGGATCCCCAACCAATCCATGGGGGCACCCTACTCATAAGCTTAGATGAGTCAAGGGGGCACCACTTGTACTAGGGGCAACTTCATACCCCAATATCAAAATCCTCATGGTAATCCACTTTACAACACTATACCACAAAGCAACTGCTACACCACATAGCCCATGTACACCATGGGAAACGAAACGATGGGAGGAGTGCAGAGCTCCTCAGGTCATCTGTCATCACAATGGTCCAAGTCGGGGGCACCCAATAATTTTCCTTTCTTGGTAACATTGGATATCCCCAACTTATACAAGTTGACTAACAACCCCATCTACCATAACCTACAATGGCCACCAATCCCGCATAAAATACTGGCATATATTCCTAAGTTCGACGAAAAACAGGGGGAGGATCCAGGTACTCACGTCACCACCTACCATCTATGGTGTGTTTCTAACTCCATGGTGGATGAAAGTGTCCGGTTTCATCTTTTTCCCCACACCCTCACTGGAAATGCTGCAAAGTGGTATATTGAGTTACCACGTGCGTCAGTGAATACCTTTGACACTTTAGCGATGGATTTCCTAAGGAAATTTCAGTTACCTATCCGTTATGAGATAGGGACGGAGTTCCCTACTTCATTTTGTCAGGATATCTCCACCCACATCTCCAATCATATCCATGAATGGAGATGTAGGCAGAGGTCAGTCAAAGATCCCATCCCTGATTTTCTCTTAATAGACTGGTTCTATAAGTCATTGCTCTCGAAAATCGCTAGAGATGTTACTCTAGGTGGTGCGGTCACGAAGGACCAATCCATACGTCGTGCCCAACACTTGGATTTAATTTATTCATAGTCTAGCACTCTCTATGACATTATCCCCTATGCTCCTGCTAACCCAAATCTTCCTACCAATCAGCGCCCTGGAGCGCATGCCGACGGGATCATCAACACAACCTCCATCAGCACTGTAAAACAACTCAGTGGGTCTGTTGCCAAGTTGGTAGTGGACCCCTCTACAAAAATTACTACTCTTCCTACCACTACAATTAACTATGTGTAGTCTACACAGAAATCGAGTAGCAAGAACAAGAAGAAACAGAACAAGGCCGCTCCTTTTGAGGAGCAGTCATCTAAGCAGCCCAACTTGAAATAGAAGGCTGTTGCGCCTACTAATACAGAAAAGGATAAAGACACTAACTATTCATGCAAACTTTGTCTTCAAGATCACGTAATTTGGTGTTGTCCACGTCTCCAAGAATGCACGGATTACCTTACCAAGAAAGATTCTGGTAAGGCACTTACTATTCTTAGAAATCCTTTTCCTAATCAACAATAACAACATATTATTGCCAACCAATCACCACCCACATTAGGGGGTAGCAATGGTTCGCAACAACATTCAACTAGTGAAGGAAGTTCTACCATTTACACATTTGAAATAGTAGAACTAACAACCAGAGCCAAATTTTATGAAGCTCCTATCGCTCCAGTAGCAGAATCATCCGCAGGTGAAAACCCATCGCTGCCCAATGATTTTCGAATCAAAAGGCCGATTGATGACTTTGTAATTCGACCCACCAAGGGGACACTTCGATGCACAATGCACAACACATCTACATGTGCCGCCGAACATTACAACATCGTGGAGGATTTGGCACAAGTGCCACCGGCTATGTCAGTGCTCAAAGTATTACAAACATGCCCCAGCCAAAGGAAAGCTTTGCTTTTAGCTATCGAGGGTATTGACCCTGAGGATTCCATGCTTGCCATTTTTGACATGGACAAGTGTAAACCTCCTCTTTCCCACCAGCTTGCATTTCAGGTGCATATCACTTCGAAAGGGAAAGGTATACATCGAACTGTCATCCACAAAGGTGCTTCAACCTGCATCATGTCAGCTTCATGTTGGCTCACTTGGGTTCCCCAACCCTCTCACCACCATCGAACTCGCTTAAAGCCTTCAACGGCTAGGAAAACTGTAATGGTGGATGTAGAAGTCATAGACCGAAAACTCGACTATAATCTGTTGCTAGGTCACAGTTAGACATATGCCATGACGACCACCGTATCCATTGTCTTTTATGTCATCCTATTTCCATTGGATGAAAAGGCCATAAAAGTGGATCAGTTGTCTTTCTACACCTCTGATTATTCACCATTACCACACAGCTCTGTACCCCTAGTAGGAAGTGTAACTGACAGTTTTGTCAGTATCGATATCGGTCTGTTGAATTATTCCTCCCTGATGGGTTGTTTTCCTATTCCGTCACTGTAGGTTCCATAATCAGTCAACATGCTTTCATAAATTCCTCATGAACTGATCGATCCCTGGATCCTAACAGTGCCTTCAAACCTTGACACATTCGGAGACCAGATGCCATTGTCATCAGCTAAATTAGCCTACCAAGGCATTCAAAAAGCATCCACATCTCCAGTCAAGTTGACTATCACTGATGGTACCACCCCCCTTCCCATAATTGCTCTTCCTTTAGATCCACACGATCAACTCCCCTCAATGGACGAAGTCATTAGAGAAATCATGAGTTTTGGAGAGCAACATTGGGAGGAATGGCATATT
>APFE031664981.1:15529-51356 GCA_000404065.3 Pinus taeda
CATCACCCGCTTCAGCATGTAGTTGGCTGCCTCATCGCACATAGTGAGGTTGGCATGTAGGTCATACTAGTGCCACATCTGTATTAAGCATAAAAGTTTCATGTCAGTCCTTATCTCATTGTTAAAAAACATTACATATACATAAAAGGTACAAAAATACTTAAGTACTATCAACATTATTCTCACCTTGAGGACCCCAGTTGGTTCCGGGCAGTAGCATCAAGTCTGGGTCACTGGTAAAGTCCATTCCTTCATAGGCATAGTCATCAACAATCACTATCTGGCTGTGAAGCCACTAGAAGAAGTCTTCATCAAAAAAGTGTTGGAGTGGTCCTCCTTCTATGCGAGGATCAAGAGATGACCAATGACCTTTCCTTGGCTCCCTCGAATCAAATAGACCTAAGCTCACTCGTGCGCACATGATAGGTACCCTCTCAAGGATAAATGAGACTATGATAGTACCATACCCAAAACTATGTCGGGTACAGGTCTTGCATGCTTTCAATTCTACCTTCAACTGGCGAAGCACTACTTCACACTAGTTGAACATCTGGGGTTGGACATAGTCAATGGAAAGCAATAGTTGGGCCTTTGTTGCTACATGGGGACTTTCTCTATCGGGACTTTGTTGCTGACTAATCCACCCCCAGGGATGCAGTAGATATCTACCAGCTCTAAAGTAGATCATGGATTTGACCTGCCACCAGTAAGGTTTTCATGTGCCCTACGGCATGACAAACCAATCAAAAAGTAAATGTCATCCCGGTCAATTGCCAGCTCTTGATCTCCAATCTTGAACACTTGCTCGTGTTCATCCCAATATTGTATGATCCATCTCAGTAGCTCCTCTTGTCCTTTCATCAGCTCTAGCCTTGCATACTTCAACAAACCACAGTGGTGCAATGCAAGTATGCAAGCTGGATCATTTCGCATTAGCAATTCCTCACTGTCATGCACCCGTTCTCTCCATAGTGAGTCATTTCAGCTCAAAACCTGCACAAAATAACCCTAAAATCAGTTAAAATGGTGCAAAATCACTTAAGGAATCCATGCATGAGGGTTTCAAATGTGCCCTACTACCTTAAAACCCCTCCCAGTGCTACACAGGGAGGATTAATGCCCTCCCATGGCTCGTACAGAGTGTTTAACGCTCCCTACTAGCCTGCTGGAGGGCATTAGTGCACAAACATGGCTCAAAGGCACCTCATATCTACAAATTTCCACCCACAAAACTAATAAAAAAAGTTTTAATAAAGCATAGAGCATGGTTTTAGCTCTCACCTGGGACTAATGACACATCGAATGGTTCCTCGGATCTCTTGCCATGGTCTGCAGAAAATCTACTCCTCTTTAGCTCCAACTAGCTCTCACAAACTTCAAAATAGTGAAAATGATGCATGTGAAAGCTCAAAGCATTTCTTTATATAACTGAGAGAGACATGACTTTTTGAAAATCATTAAAGAGGAAATAGTCCATTCTACATGATTTTTTATCATGCATGAACCCAGATAATAGGAATTGCTGCATTTTTACTGCTTTTGATGAAAGTACTTCAGGAATGAAAAGCAGTAAAGTTACATGCAAGACTTTCTAGAGCACTGTTAGGAATATTTTATTGCTCTTTAAAAAATATAAAAATCCCTGAGCTTTTGTCCTTGTGCTCATTAAATATATTCAATGATAAATAGAGCACTTTTGGAGACATTTTATCGCTTTTTAAAAAATATAAACACCTCCAAATTTTTGTGGTAGAGCTCGTTAAACATATATAACACAACCTGTAAAGTAATTTTTTGGGATCTTTTATCTCTCTTTAAACAATACAAACATCACTGAGTTTTTCATCCTTTGCACTCATTAAATATATGCAAACAATGCTTTGAGCACCTCTTTTTTGATCTAGTTCCAGCTCATAAACTGAAAAAGACCAAATGGAGCATCCTTTTTAGGCACTTTTTTCTCGCTCTTTAAACTGAAAAAATCCCAAGCTGTGTCTTGCTACTCATTCAACATGCTAAAGATGACCCGAGCATTCATTCAGGTAATTTTTTCAAGCTTGTTAAAAAATGAAAAATCCCGAGTTTTTGTTATTGAGCTCGTTAAACTGTCAAGACAAAACACGAGTTTAGTCTACCGCCTCATACTCATAACAAAATGAGGTCAACATCTATTGGAAAAAGGTTTCTCTTTATCCGATTCCGATAGATTAAATACGCAAAAATAACCAATATGGGTATACTATTAACCTTTTGTTGCACCCGTTTAACAACTATGACAAAGGGACCACCATGGAGTCTCTTTTTATGATATTTTCAGACTCTCTAAAGATGAAAAGATCACCAAGTTGTCTATTCTAGACTCTTTAAATACACAAACAAGATATAGAGTCATTCTTTTTATGATATTTTTCAGACTCTTAAAAGATCAAAAAATCGACGAGTTTGCCTGTCTGGACTCATTAAACTAATCAGATAGGGCAAAGAGTCATTCTTTTTGCGATCCTTTTCAGACTCTCTAAACATGAAAATATCGATGAGTTTACCCGTCTGGACTCATTAAAAATCAGACGGGGAAAGTGGAAATACAACCGTATCCTAAAGCATGGTTTGGCAGCAAAAGTTCCCTCTAACATGGCACTCCCTCATATAAACCATCATTTTGATAGCCTCTCAATCTGAACCCTACTAGCCTATGAGTTTTTAGCCTATATACCTTGATGCCATTGCATCTCATATCTTAAACACTTTGTATTGTTCATCAGTCTAGTGTTGTCTGGTTCAAACCATTGTCGTGCCTTCTATTGTCAAGGGTCCCTACTTGTTCCTCGATCTACTAACCCTACATATCCTTTTATCATGCCCTCCGTTGTTTAGACCCAAAAGCTCAAAAGATTCTTCAGAAAACAAAATCATCCTTGTCAGATTTCGTGTCGACTGATGTGGGACACATCATTGCCTACCTTTCGACTGGTTCCTTCCTATCGACTTCAACACTCTATCTAGGAAGATAACCTAGAAATACACTCAGCGCCTTGGTGCTTACAGAAATTAGTGGTAGGTTACCTTGTACTTGATCACGGTTTTCATCATTGGCTCCTGGTTAAGCGATTCTACGAGTATTTGATGACAAAAAATCTTTCACACTCGGCAGTTTTCACTATGCATCTTGGAGACCATCACCATTATCGGTGGCATTCCTCACATCTGTTAACAGTCTCCATTATTGGCTGGTAATCAGATTATTTCGTGCATGTTCTATGTCAACTCATTTTATCACATGTACCGATCTATGCTGTTCGGTGAAGCAGGAATCAAGACCTAGGGTAGAGGCTTGCATCATTCAGCCTTGTTTCCTCTCCCAAGCTAAGATATTGTTCTTTGAAGACATCCATTTCAGGATAATCTATTATGACACTGGATCTGCCTTGTGCCATATTGGCAGCCAGCATTGTTATAGCTCTGAGGATAAAGTTACTTTGACATAGCTACTGAGCATGGGAATGCCCAACTTAGGACATGATTTTAGCAGTTCATATATATGTGCTTTTGTTGTATCAGGTTTTCCTTATCGCCCAAAACTTCTCTCTCTCTCTCTCTACAAATATTTTGATAGGAAACTACAGTATTTTCATAAAGTATATCAGCCATTGACTCTACCTCTGATCTCATACTTTAGGGGGCATCTGTTATAGGACAAATTGACCTCCTAATCAACTGAGAGGAGAAAGACAAAATGACTGAAAGAATGACCACAGTTACAGGCCTAGAATCCACACTAACGCTCTTTGTACACTGATAACCTGCTTTATAAATCTTGTTTACAAGCATAAAGGAGCATTAGTCAACCTGCTAACTCTTGTTGTTAGTCCAGGGGGAGCGTTGGTGAACTTTAGTGATGTTCAAGTGGTTATGCCAACAAATCTTCCATAAAATATCTAGATATTATTTCCCTAAATTTGTGCAAGAAAAGCAGGGAAACTTCAAAAATCAAGATATTTGGAGAAATTCTATTCTAGAAACAGAGGCAAATGGGGAAAAGCTGGTAAACAAGGTGTAGTTGGGCAGCCCTAAATCAATTTCTATATAAGCAATGAGAGGGGCATTGCACAATGGTCAGAGCACTTAGAAGGATAGTACATAGTGCTATTGTGATATTGTCATATTCTTAAAGGAGCTAGCTGAAAGAAGGAGAGAGAGAGAGAGAGAGGAAGAAGGGATAAGGAAGGCTAATACAATGGGGTTGTTCTAATCACTCTTCTGAATATAGGATTGTAGTTGTGTCCCACTACTTGAAGTGTCGGTGATATTGTGCATTTATTTGTTCATTATAATGCTTGTTGTGTTGAGTAGATAAGTCACACATTTGTACATGTTTGTTACAGATTCTTTCATTAATTGTCAAAAGTATATGTTGTAATTGGTTTGCTTCGTTCTTTTATGTAGGAATCATCTTGGAGCCGATCAGGAGGAGTTCTTCTTACCGCACGGAGATCCCCAAGTGAATCTAGAAATAACCAAAGGTGACCCTTTCTCCATATCCTGTCAATATATGTCAGATAGATGAACATGTGTATAACAGGTACCTTTTGCAGATAACCTTACGGTGTGTCAAAATTCCTGAGAAGACTTTCAAGGGTAGTTTTCATCCCATGCATTTAACCCCATAGCAATTATTTATCCTCCTTCTCATGACTGATTTGAAGTGGTCCATGTCCATGGAAATCTAACAAGCTCTAATGTATCATTGCATTTACCTCTTCTATCTTTTCCTGTTGCTATATGATCCTTTCATTATCTACCTTACAACTCCTTATTTCTTCCTTTAAGCTTCTCAATGTAACTACCAAATCGGAAGAGTTCCCAACACCATACTTCCATTCGAATTCATAGGGAGAGCCTTTGTAGACAACCATCCTTCTAGCCATTTGATTTTTCTTCCTACAAGGTATATCATGTTAGCTAAACAAAATCACAATAATTCAATGTACCTTAGCATATCTCAGGGAGGATACCTTGTTTGCAAGATCAACAAATTAGTATGGTACATGTATAACATAATCATAACAACATATAGAAACATAGTACATAAGCGTATAACCATGCAACTATCATTCTAGCTATGGTCTAGTCATCAATGCATGACCTTGTTATACACTATTTTATCACACCTCCTGTTCACTTCCTATTCCATATCCCAAAGTGCCAAAATGTTGAAAACTGTGAAGTATATCCATCATGATACATAGAAAAAAACATCCCTGAAGAACCAAAGGAAAACTTCCTTGATCCAATTCTGAAGAAGGTTAGCTAAAACCCTAAATTTTAGGGACAACACTCTTTGCTACACTACATGCCCATGCTAATGGCAGGTTTCAATGCTTTAGCCTAGCACTGCCAATGCATGTTTTGATATGAAAACCCATGTTGAACCTCTTCTGGAAGGTTTTCCCAAAATGGGGGAGAAGCTTCGTATGCTAGAAACTTCGAGAACAATGAGCTAGATATTGCTTGTTGTAGATATGGTTGAGCTCTCCCATTTGGAGGTCTTGATCTTATCATTATGGTCCTTCCCCTTGAGATGTGGACCTTCCTCCATCTTTTTTGGATCCATAACTCTGTCTCCCTTCCTATAAATTAACTCCCTTCCATCCCCAAATGGTTGGTCATTCATTACTTGCATTCCTATACTGATATTATGCCCAAATGCTGCCCATTCTAATTTAGAGAAGCAGTGCTTGAAGAGTCTTTGCTTGGACTTGGACATCCACCAAAAAAAATTTATCCAACATCAAGGCATAGGTTGTATGCTTCCCATTTTAGCTTATTAAACTTGCCATAATTGTGTAAATGTTTATGCTTTTAGCTTAATACTCTTGGATCTATTAAGTAATTTATGTTTGATGTATACCATATATTCTTTTGTACTTTGTATTTATCTTTAATATTTCTTGTAGGTACTCAGACATGAAGAACAAGTATGGAGCGAGGCCTGGAACGAAGGAATCAAAGTCATCTCCAAAGGGATTGAGCGATTAGCATCAGAGCGAGGTAGGTCACTCTCTCTCTGAATTTGTTAAACATAAGCTAGGAAAGTAAATGTTAGTTTTCTTATTTTGTTTTTAGAACCGCTCATTGGGCTAGAGAGATCACCTATGTTCGTAGAGGGGATTTGTCTTCACAACAAAATGGAAACTCTAGCGAATCTATAACCTCTTCAATCTCTTTTTCCATCTGATCCCTTCATTAGTTTGACCAACCATTGAGTTCTCAGTTAGTTTGAGTCTATATAGGTTTGCACTTTCACTGATTACTACCTTAGAGTGTTGAGCCTGGAGTGTTTGTTGAAATATTTTTTATTTGTTTCCTTATTCCTTGCCCAACGTGTTTTTGATTCAAACAGTCGCTTTGCCAACATGCTTTCCTTGAAAATAGTCATGTTGAACTCCTATTCAGCATGAGTTTGGCCACTACAGTCGTGTTGATATCAGAGATTGGAAAACATTAGGGTTTCTCTATCAAAATCTGGTGTGTCTTGGCCCCTAAGGTCCTTATTCTTGTCCATTGTAATTGGTTTTATTGATTTTTATTTTTTATTTTTTATTTTCTGATTATCTTATTTGATTATAAAATTCTTTTTTTTTAAACTCTCAAGGGCTTGAGTGAAATTGGATTGGTTCTATAGTTTATTGGACATTTGGTTATCATTTGCCACTTGCAAATTTCACTGAGTTTGTAGTTTGTTGATTAGTTAGATCTGGTTATCTGTTAAAATCATTCAAAATGTCAATTTGCATTAGTTTTGGCTTGTCTTTTGCAAAGTTGCTATTCAATTGAATTAGGTCATATTGCACTTGAAATTTCAAGTTTTTTGTTTATCGAACATAGATTACGTTGTTTTATTTACAAGCTGAAAATAATGTGTTGTTTATTCATACAAAAGAGAAAAGTTAAACACATTTTCATTTAAGTGCTTTTGGATTTGAGTTGGTGTTGCTTCAATTAGTGCATTGATTGCATTAGGAGCATTTGAATTGAAAGAACTCATTTTTGCTTTAGTTGAAGCTTAATTACATTAGGAGCATCTGAAAATCAAAGAGAACATAATTTATATAAAGTGCATATTTGTGAAGTAAACATCAATTTTCTTTCTATAGATTGCATATAGGATAGTGAAGATTACTTTTGTTTTTTCATATTCCATTTGGAAAGAAAAATTTGTGTAGGTGTGTTCTTTGATGCATCTTTTAGTTGATGCATTAATTGATTGAATTATTTTTTCTTGTTAGTATAGCTTTCATTAAAGTGAAAAGTTTCCTTTTCTCTTATAGTTTCATTTTAGGATTCAGGTGACATCGTTTGAGCCAAAAAATTGAAACATAATTCAATATCAATGTTAAAATTTACTCAATTAACCTAAGGAGCATTTCATACTCAACGCAAACATTGTGTAGGATAGAGATGTTTTCCAACCTCTATAAACCTAGCAGTTGTCATTAACTACCAACATTGTATCCCAAGGGTGAAATCTCGTTCCACGTATGGAAGTATATAGGAATGTTCTCCAATACTCTTAGGCATATCAAAGGTGCTCCAATATGGCAAGTATATGGGAATACTCCCATCGGATGGTTATGCATTAGACAACCCTAACACGAGCGTGTGCTCCCTGTACCATTGCGTATATATTGGGAGACCCCACTAGCTTCCTATCTTTTAGCCATGGGTAACTGAGTCAGTTTCCTTGTAAATGTGATACACCGAACAAAACATTTTGGAAGACCGGTTGTCGTACGTTAAACCCTTGGTTTCAGCTAAGGTGTATATTGTGGTTCACGGTTACTTAGTAAACCCTCTTTCCTAGTAGAAACGTTTTTATTTATTTCTTGTTTTTAAGTTCTAAAATTTAACTACCCACGATAACATGAATTACCTATGTAGTTCTCCTTGGCCTCACATTGCTTGATTAATGGTAAATTTGAATTGAAAGCTCAAATAATTCACCTCCTATCCTTTTGTTTTTTAAAAGTAATTGTGGTTGAACCAGTGCATTCGCCATACATTTCGCCTTCACAAACTAGCCCTGAAGGGTCACCACAAGGAGTCCATATTGAGACTTCACAGCACTTGAAGCCCAAGGTTTTGAACCTAGAATTATCCTAAGTATTGAACCCCTTACTTCTCGTCCTCCAGCTTGAGAGTCATCATCTTAGGAATCTAATCCAGAAACTCCTGAGGTTCCTTAGAGGTATTTATTATTTCCTCCCAATCTTCTTTTTGATCCATTGGTCATGTCTCCTCAATGGCCATATAGTCTATTTGATAACCCCAATGTACCTTTAGAACATTCTCCTGGTACATCATGGATTCCTCCTCACCAACTGTTTCCACCTATAGCATCAGTAGGTGAAATTCCAACCTCTCATCGAGATAATCCTCCAGAAGTATCAACCACTCACACTCTTGGTGTTGGTGATGAATCTGAATATAACTTTCCACTTGAAGGCTTTCCATATGTGGTGTTATCACTCAGAATTTTTCCCTAGAAGTTATCAAAAGAAGGAATCATCTGAGGTAACCAAAAACCAATCTTTTAAGCTTAGGCTCTAGCCAACCTAAGTCCAGAGAGGGCTCTCTCTTTATAATTTAACTTTGTTTCTGTAGGATTTTAGGCTAGTTCTTAGTGTTCATGGGCTCTTGTTCTGAATTGAAGGCTGGGTGGTGGAATTCTTGGAGCAGATGCATAGAGCTAGGTCTTCAAGCCACTGGGCTATGGAGTCAATAAATGGATAGCCTAACTGGACCAGATCATTAAAGGGAATGTTCACAAGGTAAGCTAGCAAAGCAAAGGGAAAATATTTAGGTCTAATGGGTGAAGTGATTCTAACCAGGGTGAAAGGGCACATAAGAATCCTTGGACTGGTATCAAAATGAAGAATGGAGGATGATCATGAACAAAGGGAAATTAAGAATCCTTTGCTATAGACCAGAGGATAAACTATGGAAGCTAACGAGTAGTTAATAATTCCCTAGCTAATATAGTTTAGTAGAAAACATTCTGAATGTAAAACAGTTAAGACATAGTGCATTCAAGCAATTTCTAAAATATCATTCCTTGTTGTACATTTAGATTCTAGAAATTTACATAAAAGATTATGGAAAAAACATAAGGAAAAACAACATTGAACATGAGAGAATACTTATTTGTATTTCACTTTACACAAGAATCTTGTAAAATATCTGATCTTTATTCCTTGATCTAGCAAGCCAATCTAGTCATTGATACAATAGAACTTTGATTTTATAGAAAAAGTCTATAGAAATGTCTTGGAATCCACCTACATACTTTGAAATGTGAAGTATTTATACAAAAAATAATTACAAAATATCTCATAACAATTTGAGATTTAATATAGGGAATAAAATATCTTCATGCATGAAGATAGAGACAAATGTATAACTTCTTTCTAGTTGTCCCTTTTATTATGGTGTTGTTGGTTGTTTCTATTGAGTTTCGAGCCCTTTAAGCTGGTTGATAGTTGTGGTATTTCTACACTGGAATCTTCTCTACTTTGATCTTTCATTGATACTCTTTGACTCTGTTACTCTTTGACCCTGATGATCTGTCGTTTACCTATTTCACCTAGCTGCCTTCAGATTTATTGTGGTAACTTTTTGATGTAAAACATTTTCATGGTAAATCTATCATTTTCTTCCACCATTCTGCCTCAGGCAATCTCACTTTCAACATTCTTCTGTAAATTTCATCTGCCTCTGTGTATTTTGCAAAATTGGGCTTGGTGAGAAACAAATGTTTCACCTCATGTTTTACGAAAAGGAAGTTTTATAATACTTTGCCTATTGGCAAGGCTTTAATGCCTGAAACACTGACATGTTCCTTGGCCAATCTCCTGAGTCTATCACTATAGTCCAATTGGGTCATGATTTTGTCATTGATGACCATAGGACTGGGAAGGCCTTTGTCCCTCAAAATTTGAAATTTAGCCATAAACTTGTCAATGGCTACCTGCATGTTATGGCACTTCTCTTCTAAGTTGAGCATGAGGTTTCTTTTGGAAAAACCTTTTTAATCTCTAGGATGGCTTCAATCCTATCCTCTATGCCAATCTCATGGAGATCATATATGTTCTTACTGTTTAGGAGATGGATGAGTCGATTTGCATCCTCAGGTTTGTCTCCTAATTCTTCCTTTACTTTCTAGATGGCTTCAGTAGCTATCTTCACCAATTTAGTTTGCTCAAATATAACTTGGATTGATGGAAAAATATCATTGACAGTGTCAATGATATTGGCCCAGAGCATCTCTTTAGTTTTTCCTAGTGGCTTCTGTAGTGTCAAATATTTCTCTAGGACTTTTATTTTCTTACCCATTCTTTAGGGTTTCTGTGTTTCTTCTCTTTGCTAAATTTGGGCATGTTTGCAATTAGTTTCCAAACATGCCACTTTCTCCTTCAATCTTTTGAGCTCTGTAACCTGGATGGACATCTCCTCCATGGATTTTACCAGTTTTTTTGTTTTCTCAGTTGATGTACCTACTACTGTAGTGGACTTAGATGTAATAGGCAGTGTTGTGGCAGGTGGAGTTGTAGGTGCCAATGATGCTGCCATTGTGGAAGGAACTGATGTTGATACTGTGGGGTTGATAGTTTTGGAAGTTGTGGCTAGGTCACTTTGCTTGGACTGAATCAATGTGTCCAAATCCTTCTCTATTTCTTTAAGCTGATCATTTAGATTTAGGACTGAGACCATAAACTCTTCGTGTCCTTTTTATGCTTCTAAGACCTCCATTGTTTGAGGGTGATGTAGCTGGGGAATTTTGAGTTGCTTCTTCAGTGAAGCAATGTCATCATTCTCCTTTTTAATTAGTTTCTCTGTTGCTTTCACATCCTTGGGATCATGTCCCAATTCTATCTCTAAGTCCTCTAAGGACTTGATTCTTGTATCTTTGGCCTGTGAGGAGGCCTTCTCCAACTGAAACTAATTTGACATATTGTTTAAAGAGTTCTGCAATTGGTGGGTTGCTATGGATTTCCTTGTCAATCTAGACTAAATCATCTCACCTATTTTCTTATGCAACTCAATGTGGTCAATGGGATGAATATCCCTTGGCAGTACTTCAAAATCCACCCTTTTAAAATTTTTTGATGTCCTTGGTTGCTGAGTGGTCAGTTTGATGAAGGTCATTTTCATATTCCCCTCTTTGACATCAAAGGCTGACATAAGCCTTGTTTGATTGGTAGGGATCATCTTCAGATACTGTGCATAGGTTTGGGCTTTCAGCCTCTCATTTCTAGCCTTTATTTCTTTGTATCTCTCCTTGATATATTTGTCTTTATCTGTTGGCATTCTGAAAGAGGATACCTCAACACTTTGTTGCCTTTCCTACATCTGAGTGTGTGATGTGGAGGGTTCTAGGATGCCTCTAGATCGAGTGGCAAGCCTGCTCCCATCTCTTTCTTTGCTTGTAACCTTAGCTGTCTCTTCTGTATATTCATGTTCAGAGACAGGATTCACTCTTTATCTCTTAGCCTAGCTTATCTGTGCATGGGCTTGTGATGTTGCTCCTTCTGAAGTAGTGGCCCCTTCCCTATTTCTCTTGACACTTTTCTCCTCATTTAGAGGAGTCTGTAGAACTGGAGGGGTACTCTTGGTGGTTTCTGGTTTATCTTATTTCTATGGTATGTCTGCTTGATCTGAAACCTCTGATAGGTCTAGTACTTTTGATCCCTCTGGCACCTATTATTTTTTTGGTACCTGTGATTCTTATACTACCTATAGGAAAGAACCCTCATCATGCTATTTCTCTAGGTCAATGAGTGCATTCTCAATGTCTACTGTGGTGTTGTCCTGATCTACTAAGGTCCCTTATAACCATTCTGATTGGTTTGCAAAGGCTTCAATTTCAAGAACGAGGTGATGAATGAAAGGTCCTAGGCTGACCTTTTGTCCTTTCTTGGTTATGAATTCCAAAGGGTCATATCTCCAGGTAAAACGTTTTTGGAATTTCATGCTCTGCAATATTAAATATGCTTCATGGCCAGCTTCCCTTGACTTACATATGAAGGGGCCTAATTGGTCTTTGATTTTGAAGTTGGTCTTCTTCTTCACATTAACAAAATTTGTTTCATTTGCACTGATAATCTACCTGTAGTACTCTAAAGCAAATAACCTCATTGGGAGGTATTTGGGGAGTTTGTATGGTGCCAAAATGCAACCATAGATTCAGATCTCGGTACAGTTTTGGTACAAGTACCAATCACCTACCTTGGATTGTTTTGACAATTGTAGGACCCTTTTTATGTCTGAATTGAATCTTGGAGGAGGACTTCCTATCAACATCGTCACAACTGGATGAAGAAATAGGTCAATAAAGTAAGCATATGAATATGGGGAGTGAAATTTGTGGACCAATGGAGTCCAGAAAATGACTGATCTGGGTTGACCTTTTGTATCAAGCTTCTGCAGGGTGATGGAAACTTGTCTGACTGAAAATATAGAAAAAGGTGGTACAAAACAGATGAGTATTTGAAGACTCTATCATTGCTCATTTTGAGAAATTGGTCATGCATCCTATCAGCTATAAATTTGGCATAATCATAGATAATAGTAGGAGCCTATCCTAGAGTGTATATGGACATGAAGGCTAGAATAATCGCATCAATATATTCATTGGTGGTATAACCCAGTACTCTAGATATCATCTCTACAATACTTCTGCCCCAAGGAGAAAATAAAGCTACTACATATGGAGGGGGGTCCTTGGGGGTATACCTATTCTAGGATGAAATTTTGGATTATTTGGGATGATATTGCATGGCTGAGCCTGGGAAATAAGTCCAACAGGTCTCCAATGGAGAGGGGAGTCAAGTTTTGGCTAGGCTAGAGTTGTAGCATCTCATTGATAGATTCAACAGTGATGGTGAAAAGTATGGAATGGTTAGGGGACATCATTGCTCTTTGACTAGGGATATAATTGGCATGACAGTAGTGGACAATTTATGGGAAAATGTGGTCTTTTGGAAACTATTACTTGGGCAAACTGGACTCCCATAGACCAATTTTATCAGCCTGGTTCAAGTACCTATCCCTACTTTGGCAGTGTACATTGAGTGGGTATGTTAGGCCCCTATACTACTAGTGTAACCCTTATTGTTATTAGTACAACCCACTTATTATATTGATGTACCCACATAGTGCCCATATTGTTACTATTGTACCCCATATAAGCCCACTAATGTTACTATTTTGGCTTCATATTATTATTGTTAGGTCGGCTGGGTTATATTGTGACTCCTTAGACTCCTATATATAGAAAGGAGGTTTTGTCATTTGAATCATCCAAGAATTGTTCATTTATGTAATGTAAAGGAGGTTGCCCCCTCGAAGAGGCTGAATTCTAAGGCGTTGATCTATCTTTTCTATCTTTTCTTGAGCTGGTTTCATAACAAACACCCTATTAACTAGATCACCCCAACTGATGGGAGTGTTACAACTCCGCCCATATAGTGCCTCAAATAGACTCATCCTCAAATATTTTTGGTATCGATTGTTGTAAGCAAACTCAACCAGTGGAAGATACTCTTCCCACCTCCACTACTGATGCATCACATACATCCTCAACATGTCCTCCAATATCATGTTGACCCTCTTTGTCTGTCCATTTATATGTGGATGATAAGTTGCACTGAAGACCAACTCTGTACCCAAACCCGCAAGTAACTCTTTCAGGAATCTAGAAGTGAACTTGGCATCCTTGTCTGACACAATCTTCTTCGGAACACCATGCAACCTTACTACAACTCTGATGAAAAGCTTTGCTACATCATTAGCTCGTAGACTTCACTGGAATGAATTGTGCTACCTTTGTCAACCACAACCATAATATAATCATGTTGTATAGATGTCTCTAAAAAAACCTGTGATGAAGTCCATGGAAATGACCTCCCATTTCCACTCTGGAATCGAAATCGGCTGCAATAAACCACCTGGATGCTTACACTCTGATTTCACTTGTTGAAAATCCAAGCACCTAGCCACAAACTCTGCCACTTCCTTCTTCAAATTCAACCAATAATAGAAATTCTTTACCGATGTCAATGTCTTCTGATATACTAGGTGACCTGAATATAGATTAACATGAAATTCCCTCAAGATAAGCTTCTTGATCTCACTGTTGTTTCGCACATATATCGTGTCTCTAGATCTGACCAAGCCATCTACTATGAGATCATAATACACATCCTGATCACTTGTACCTTGTTGTAACCTATGCATAAGCTCCATATACATATCATCCTGTTGTCCTACCTGCAAGATCCGATCCTGTAGATATGGCCCATAAGAGCTCATAGCTGCTATATGATTTACCTATATCCTCCTGCTAAGAGCATTTGAAACCCTGTTCTCTTTACATTTAATGCACTTGATCTCGAAGTCAAACTCACTGATCATGGCCAACCACCTAGATTCCCTGGCATTCAGATTCAGTAGGTCAAAGAATTATCTCAATCCACTATGATCACTTATCAATACAAACCTCCCGCCAAGAAGATAATGTCTACATATTCAATGCATGGATGATCGCTGCAACTCAAGATCATGTGTCAGATAATTCTTCTCGTGCTCATTTAGTTTCCTTGATTCATATCATACCACCTGTCCTTCCTACATAATGACTCCACCAATCCCTCTCTTGTAAGCATCTATACATAGCACCAATTGTTTGTCTGGATCTGCAGTCTTTAGAACTGGATAATTTGTCAAAAATTGCTTCAAATGCTCAAAACTAGTTGCACATTCTTTTGTCCATTCAAATTTCTTACCTTTCCTTTACAACAATGTAACAGGATAAGAAATTTGTAAGAATTTCCCGATGAACCTTCTATAATAACTTGTTAATCCCATGAATGATCTCACCTCATCCACATTCCTAGGAGCTTCCCACTCCATGATAGCCCTTATCTTTTATGGATCCACTACTATGACTTCCTTGGAAACCACATGCCTCAAGTAGTGTACCTTTGTTTCAAATAAAATGCATTTGCTAAGTTTGGAATACAATTGATGCACTCGTAGAAATCTCAATTCTATTCTGAAGTGTTCAACATGCTCTTTCTCATACTTAGAATATACCAATATATCATCAATGAATACAATCACAAACTTATACAAGTAAGGACAAAATACATTATTCATGAAGCACATAAAAGTAGCTGGAGCATTAGTAAAACCAAATGGAACTACAACAAACTCATAATGCCCATACTTGGTCCAGAAAGAAGTCTTGTAGATGTCCTCTTCTTTTATGCATACCTGATGATATTCTAATCTCATATCAATCTTCAAGAACATTGTTGTTCCCTTCAACTGATCAAACAAGTCATCAATACTCCAAAACTGATACTTGTCCTTGACGGTCACTTTGTTCAATTGCCTGTAATCAATGCATAACCTGAGAGTACCATCCTTATTCTTCACAAACAACACTGGTGCACTGTAACACCCTCATCCCACATCTACCCAAGTAACTGATCAACCGGGGTAAATATGTAACAAGAGGCCACTATAATGGGATTCAACCTCCTAGGTTACCTTAAGGAAGTGGAATCGATGGAAACACACCATACAAACCTTCTACATCAGCAACATAACTCCCAGGAGCCATTCCAACCACTCAGGTAACCAACCCCTGAGACCAACCGAAGTTTTAGTGCATCCAACTCCTGGACGCTCCCTTGATATGGACAAGGGTGCATCTAGGAAGGAATAGGTGCATTTGGGGATTTTTCTCCTTAGTGATGTGCCTGTGACTTTGGGATTTGTGCCACTTTTTCAGGCCCAAAGCCCAAGTCAATGCCTAGAACTCAATGACAAGTTCAGAAATGAAATTTCACAGTGGAACAAAGATACATTTGCAAAAACATCAACAAGGACTAGAATGGAATCCTACTAGTCATGATAGGAATTTCGTCAAACATGTCACAAACATGAAAGCTATAGGTCTTAACAGTAGAACTTAGCATTAGGGTCTCATACTTATTTGACAATCGATAAGAAGCATTGATTCCTCAACACATTAGCTGTAATTTCATCTATTAGGCCATAGGTACATTGTTCATTCATTTACAAGTAAAAACATGATGAGAGCCATACATAGCCACTGTCATAATACATGTTCATAACCAACAAAATAACAACATAAATACCAAGGAATAAACAACCATATAATCCACATATAAACTAGTATAATACTCATGAATTAACAAGGAGAAATAACTTCATATTGATGATGCAAAGGCCAACCAGGTTTGGGACTTCCACGAGCCACTCGACCATAGGTTGGCTGAACCAAATATTTCTTTTAGCTAATCACCGCCATGCCATATTCCAAGCATGAATGTGGGACTTAAAACCAAACTGAACTAGGGCTTCCTAAGGCTACACCACCTCACCCTCATCAATAGAACCAAACTTTACCATAATCCATCCCAGATCACTAGGCCATAAAATAAGCATGGATGCCACTGGATTCGCCACCTAAACTGTTGTCACTCACTGCATTATAAGTTTTCAGTTGTCCCAAGTGCAAAATAACAGTGGAGTCTGAAGCCATTTTTCAAAACACATAAGCTCTCAAAGCTAAATCAGACCCTGTCCTTTGCATGGTTCTCAGAACGAGCTTTCCAACAGTAGGTGGAAGTCCGAAAATGGACTTCTGGATCAGAAGATAAGGCATGTTGAAATTACCCTTTGAAAGCTAGAAAACAAAGAAAAAAAGACCAAAGGTAAAGGCTAATCATAATCGCATATCGGAGGTCCCAATAATCAAGACATATAGGCAGGGTAAAATAACAATCGCTGATATCGCACTCCAGGAGCACATCACAAATCACAATTGACGTTTTTATAAAGTAGCCATAGTGGAGCGTAGCGAGGGCAGCGATCAATGATCACCGATATCGTAAATCACAATCAGAGGTTCCAGTGCATCGCAAATCGGCGATCGTACTAAAAGCTGTATCACAGATCGACTTTTGGCGTTTTCAAAGGCTGCGAACAAATACAATGTCATAAAACCACCGAACACTGATAACATTAAATGTGCTAAGGAAGGGCCGATTGTGATTAACATAGGAATTCAGTGAAAAACCAAAGGTAGGTGGGCTCTTTCTCTCTCCTCCAACAGGGCAACGTGGCAGCACAGGATTGGTCTCGAGAAAGACACATGGCAGTTGATGTCAGCATGACATGGTGGTACAAAGGACATGTGGCACATAGATCCGGTATTTTCAGGGGTCTTATGGGGATATATCTGGGTGCCACATGTCACCACTTAGGAAGTGACACCTGGCACTGATGACATCATCAATCTCACATATCGACGATTAGCGATCTGGAAAGTCAAAGTCCTAGTTCGACTACATATTGATTAAACATCTGATCCGGATCTTGGGAGGAGGCCCTAAATATCTAAAAATTTGAAATGGATCTTGGGGGGCAGAGACCCCCAAGATCTGAAAAGCTGAAATACCAGAAGAAAAAGAGGAGAATACCTAATAAAAAAAACCACAAAGAAACCTTTTTTTATTACAATAGATAGTAGCTATAAAGACTACATTGTGGAGGACAATCTATCCTTTTACAAAATGTGACTTGTTACTTGTAGTTTTTTTTGTCACAATACCATGGGTAAATTCCATGGGTGGGTAAATACCATGGGTGGATGCCACTTACAATACCATGGGTAAATTCCATGAGTGGATAAATACCATGGGAGGATGAATACCAAGGGTCGATGCCACTTACAATACCATGGGTAGATTCCATGGGTGAATGAATATTATGGGTGAATGAATACCATGGGTGGATGTCATTTTCCATTCAGATCATTCCTCCCTCCTCAAGAAGCAATGGTCCCCATTACGCGAAGTTCCCTCCTGAGAAGACTTTATTGAATATGAAGAGCCACTAAAGAGAAGGGTTTTGTGTGGTTAACCCATAATCGTGATGAACAAAGATCCAAGTATAAAGATTGATTGGGTGCTTAGTATTTAGCTCAAAAATCAAAGTTCTCAGAATGACTCGAAACTTGAACGACCACATTCGTCTCAGAAAAATGATCCTAACCCAACTCATTTCACTGAAAACTGAGTTTGTATGAGGAAGTTATTGAGTTCTATTCGCTTTGCTAAATAAGAAAAATTTGCAAAAACAATGCCCAGTCATTACATAGTCAACAGTCCATACTGCTGACGTGGAAAGTGACTAGGTAGGGTCAACTTTGGTCAACATTCAATCATGCTTCACCAAGTGTCACAGTGTGATTGGTTGTAGTTTGGTGATGTCACAGGTGCATTGGCACAGTTTGATTGGTTAATTTTGGGCCAATGAGAGAATGCCATGTGGCAAGCCTGGAGGTTGCCATGTAGCACTGCCCAACTGCCTAGGAAGAGGGAACAATTCAACAAAATTATATGGAGTTGTCGAGGTTCGACCCCGCAATCTCCAGCACACAGTGCAGAACACATAACCAACTCCACTATATTTATTGCTTAACCATTATAACACATAATACGTATTTGAAGTTTGATGTGTTAATGGTTGGTGGTTATGGGAGGGCCATCCCTCCATGTGAATGCGCCCATGGTGACCACAAATAGTTATGTCATCTGGTGACTCCAACACTACGGTGGTTAGTGCAGTTCCCATGTGAACGCACCCATGGTTACTGCAAACAGTCCACAAACTACAACGTGATAATTAATACATGCCATGTGAATGCATACCCGATGATTACGGTGGAGGTTAGTTGAACCAACAGCTAGCACTACGAAATCATGACGGTTAACACCACATGTGACCTCGCATAAACATCTGATGATTACGGTTAGCCCTAATTGCGCAGTTATCGCTCTAATTAAAGATTAGTGGATAATTAAACCGCTTTACATTTAATTAAACTCAATTTTATAACGATGGAATTTTGGTGGACTCCACTATTTTCTGGCCTGCCCCAAATTTAGTGGCCCTAACTAGAGTTCTTCCAGATTTGGAGGAGAAATTGTAGGGGAAAACTGTTTGAGCCATAACTGGGATTTTTTTCGACCAAATTGAGCTCAAGAAAAGGTGTTCCTAGCTAATTTCGACATTTTGAACACATTGGTGCATGTATTAGGAGCAACAGAGCTTTGTAAACAACACTTTTTCCATATTGAGCTAATATAGACGCCTAAGCCATGGAAGCTGGACCAAGGAGATGTAGCCTAGGAGGGGTGAGCTGCTTCATCAAAAGACTGTGTTAAAGTGTTTAATTGATGCTTTGATGTAATTTTTATTGCTATTGTTCAACATTGTTCTTTTAAGCTATTTTTCTCATGAATGTCACATTAAACTTGATAAAATTTACCTGTTTACATACATAAACAACCTAAGGAAACCTATGCACATGAAGCAGTGGACAAGCATATGTTTATAAATCTGTGATTGAAGTTAGCACAACAAAACTAACATTCAATAACAGATCAAGTTGGTATCAGAACAAAGTTTATTTGCTTGATTGCTTGAGTTTTGTGCAAGTAGGGTTTTAATGGTTGCAAAATTGTGATGCTTACAAGGTTAAAGTTGTAGAGAGGAGAAGGGAAACTATTGGTTGCAACTCCTGAGGTTATGCCCAAAATAAAGAGAGACAAAAGGCCACAATCTCCACCACCCAAAGTTCCAATTTTAGCTGCACTTGAAACTCTTCAAGTTTTGCCTTCAATTGAGATTTAAGAGGTACAGTCAATACTAGTTTCTTAGCCTGAATCCACAACCATTATGTCTGGAGAAAGAGAGCCTGAAGGTCCTTCTTCAGAAGAGGAATAATTCAAGAAAGATTTCTACACTTTAACTGAGATGGTTAAAGTCCTCTATGAAGAGAGGAACACTAGAATGGTTGGAGAGAGTTCTAAATGTCCACATGGAGAAGGAAGCTCAGGAGACAAAAAGGATGATAAGATGGATTCCAAGGGTAATGGAGGAAAGCCACATCCATCTCCACCATATTCATCATCTTCTTCATCATCTTCATCATCCAACATCTCATACATCTTCCACTTCCACCACCAAAACTGTCCATATTCATTCCCAAACCCCAAAAGGAAGAACCCCCTTATTCAGATTGGACATTAAGTTTGAACTTCCCAAGTACAATGGTGAAGTGAATGCAGAAAAGTTAGACAATTGGATTCGAAAATTGGAGGTATATTGCAGAATTCAGAACCTTCAAGAAGATGACATAAATATCCAGTTGGCTTCATTGAGGCTAGAAGGAGCAACATTAGTCTGGTGGGAAGAAAAAACTCATGAGGAAATGCGAATTCATGGTAAGATATCCATTACTTGGGTTGAATTTGTTTCTGCAATTAAAAGACAATTTTACCGTTTAGCCTATATGAAAAAATCCATTATGAGTTGGCAGAATTTTAGGCAGCTTAAAGGCCAAACGGTCCAAGACTATACCCAAGAGTTTAGAAAGAGGGCTTTGTTGTTAGGAGTAAATTTGAATTCCCAAGATACATTGTTAAAATATATTTGGGATTTACATTCCTATTTGAAACATACTATCCTTATGTTCAATCCAAGCAATTTGGATGAGGTATGTGTGCAAGCCACGCAATTGGAAGCAAGGGGAAAGAACATTCAAGAAGAGGGTAGTAAGAAGAATCCATTCAAGGGTAAGGAGTGTTAGGATTCCAAGAAACTCTCCTAGGTTGTAGCTCGGAGATGCCTGGTAACATATAAATTCAACTATTGTTGCAAGGTTTAGTGGAAGGAATGATGGTTTAGTTCAAGCCAGATAACCACTTCCACTCTGTTTCACCCCAGACATGCATGAACACCCTCAGACTATAAGGCTTTAGACCACCAATGCTCACAGTTTAGAGATTTAGGTGAGTATGGAGAATACTAACCATACCAGCAGACACAAAAGACCATGTGGTGGCCTGCTGCGACTAGTACAAAAACCTGCAAATCTAGTCTATTAATGCAAAGACAGGATGACAACTCTCCTGCATTAGATAGAAAGAAACCTGAGTAACCTATTCAATGATGCATTCAATATTTTAACACAGAGATAAGATGATAGTTATCTAGTGTTAGACATTAAGAGATCAAGAACACAACACATCAGGCACAAGCTTAGAACAGAGGAAAATGGACAGTGAGTAGTTAACAACAAAAGAAGCTTGTATTCGCTGAAAATGAAGATGAGACACTGCAAGTTACAAAGTGTCTACAGTCTCCAGAAGTTGAACTTTACATCAAATTCCAACCTTGATTACATCTTCCTTTTAGATATTTATAAGTTTACATTACTATGGCACCTATCCATTTAGGTATGGAGGGGTCTTAATTGACCACCAACTGCATTTAACTGCCTGATGGAGTCTCTGAATGAGGTTGCTTCCTTTACTGTGTAAAACTGATCTACAAAACTGCTATGATGTCCTTTAGGCGGTGGGAATGCTCGCAGCAGTGAAGTCGATGACTGATAAATTCTATTACAGAGCTGTGCTATGTCCTTTTCTCCCTTTGGCCATATCTTTTGTTTAATTTGGTTGTTGGGGATCTTACTGTAACCGGTCCGACAGCGCTGGTCATCTCTTTCTTCGGGCAACAGAATGGTCATAGGACGTGGGATGCATGGGTAAGTGGACAGTTGGGATGAGGGAGAGAGATGATTGTTAGATCGGGTAGATGAACGACGGAGATGGCTTGGCGAAGGCTATTGGCCAAGGTGGGAGTGGGGTGCATTAGGGCCATTGGATCTTTAGCAGACAAATCGGACGGTCATCGGGCGATGGAGTTGCGCGGTTACTAATGGGTGAGGGTGGTTAACTTAGGTGGTAACAATTTTCATCGTACTTCTTTTGGGTGCTAAGTGGTAATTGTCTGGGGCCAAGCGATTCCACTCAACGAACAACACGTAGCAGCGGATGAGAGAGAAAAACCGCTCTCATCACGCGCTATCACTCGATCTAGTTTCGCTTGTGATATGTGCGAAGGCCATCAGATATGGTGGAGATGATCTAATTGCAGAGAGTGGTAGAGCAAGATGCCTTTATTGGGTGTGATGCGAGCCATTGGATTGGCAGGGGGCTGATCAACGACGGGAACGTGGTGTGATGGATTATGAGCGCGCAAAGACATATGGTAGGGTTTTATGGTTAGTTTAGCTTTGCGCTTAGGGCTGAGGCAAAAAGGAATTTTATCGGATTTGGAAGGTTCATTTAGGGAATGGGGAAGGTTAAAGATAAGAGGGGTGAGGGAAGAAAGAGAAAAGTGACCAATGTAAGCCCCTTTTGGGACACAACCAAATAGACCAAGCTTCTCTCTGTCATTAGAAAGTTAGTGCTGCATAGCAGAGCTAACACTGGCTCCTTCTGGGGATGAAATCATCCCTGTGAGGTTTCAAGAACCGTAGACCACTGCCTTTCATATAGAAACAAGATCAACAAGAATTCCTAGTATTCCATTGGGCATGGAGTCTAATTAATCTTACACCTAAAAACTGTAAAAGACATATTTTACAATGTTGGGGCCAAAAGGTCTTAAACAACATAAACCTTCAAAAACTGCCCATTAAATGGGCCATCAAAAACTGTTTCTCCTTCCATACTTTGCAGCATGAAAGTGTTGTTCCCCTGGACTTGAGAAATGATAAAAGGTTCAGTCCACAGAGTATCGAATTTTCCATGATTGCCTTTCTTTTCTTTCAATGCATCCCATTTAAGAACCAAGCCTCCAATTTGAAAATTGTCCATCTTTGCCTTTCTGTCAAAGGATTCTTTGATTCTCTTTTGATGTGCTGCAGACTTTTCAATCAATTGATCTCTGATTTGATGCACTTCAACCAAGTCACTAATCCTCTTTGCCATGTCATTTTTCTCATTCTGCTCTTCCTACAAGATCTTGGCCATAGGGAGGGTCAACTGGATTGGGAATACATCCTCATTTCCATATACTAGCTTGAACGAAGAATTCCCCGTGGATTTCTTAGTGGTAACCCTGTCAGCCCATAATGCAAACTTCAGTTTGGAATCCCAGTTCCTTTTGTTGTCTTCCAACAACGTTTTGATTATCCTTATCAGGCTCATATTAGATGATTCTGCTAAACCATTGCCTTGAGGGTAATATGAGGTGGAATGCACTAGCTTAATGCCCATTGAGTCACACATGTCTACCAACTCTTTTGCCTTGAAAGCTGCTACATTGTCTGTAAACAATTTGCGTGGACAGCCAAACCTGGTGAAAATGTTTTCTGTGAAGAACATCATGACAACATGGTGATTAGCTTTCCTAGTAGGGATTGCCTCAATCCATTTAGTGAAGTAATTAGTGGCTACTAAGATCCATTTGTGCTGGCCACTAGAATGTGGATTAATTTCCCCTATGAAATCCAAGCCCCACTACTGGAAAGGGCCGCTGGCATGTATTGGCTTCAAGGGTAAGGATTTCAACTGCTATTTTCCTTCAAACCTCTAGTACCTATCACAATATTTTATAAATGAAAAGACATCAGAAAATAGAGTGTGCTAATAATACCTAGCTCTGAGGATCCTGTGGGCTGTGGTTTTCCAATAGTGATGTCCTCCACAGATGCTGGAATGAAACTGATGCATGACCTCTACAGATTGTTCTTTGTCCAGACATCTTAGGAGGATTCCTGACGGGTCCCTCCAATAAAGCAAGCTTTCATGAATACAATGCTTGGCTGCCTTTAGCTTAACGGTCATGGCTTGGCTCAAGCTAAGACCTAGAGGGACTTCTAGTTTCAATAGAAAGTGAGCTATTTTATCATACCATTCACAAGAGGCTAGATTTTCAATCAAAGATTGGTTCTGCCCTCGTTCAATTATTTCTCCCCCTGTCTGTGTGTCATCTGAGTTTGAGCTTATCCAATTCATGTCCAACATCCTGCAATTTTCTTCATCCATCAGCTTGGCAAGGCCCTGACCCTTAATAAGCTTGGTGGGCTTCAGTTCTATGTTGAATTCAATAAGCTTTGCAATCCATTTAGCCCATTTTACATCAACATTTCGCTGCGTTAGGACATTCTTTACTAAAGCAGAGGGCACATATGCAATTACCTTGGAGTGCAGAATGTAGATTCGAAAAACTTTTAAAGGTTTGATTATAAGCTTGATTTTTAATAATATCATACCTTAATTCAGCATCCCTTAAGGTTTTGCTGAAAAATGCCACTAGATGCTATGAATCCTCATCATCTTTCTGCAATAAGACTGCTACAAGGGTGTCAAAGGAAGCAAAGGAGAAGATATGAAAATCCTTGCTATAGTCTGGGCTAATCAATATGGGAGCTTCCATAATAGCTCTTTTGACGACTTCAAAAGATCTTCTTGCTGCATCAGTCCATTTGATCTCTAATCCCTTTTTCAGCATAGAGGTAATGTGTTTTACCAATTCTGCAAAATTAGGAATAAACCTCCTTACAAAATTTATTTTTCCCAGAAAGGATTGGATGTCCTTTTTTGATCTTGGGATAGACAAGGTTTGTATCGCTTTCACTCTCTCTGGGTCAATCTTGACACCTGCAGCAGAAACAATGTGTCCTAGAAGCTTGCCCTCTTCTGAAGCAAATTGTGACTTCTTAGGATTCACTGATATCCCAAACCTTCTGCACTTCAGAAACACTTTCTTCAAATGCTGCAAATGGTCTTGATGGTTGCTGGAGTATACTGTTATATCATCCAGGTAGACAAGGAAAAACTTATCCTTCTCTCCTATAAACACTATATCCATGGATCTTTGAAAGGTGGCCCCAACATTCATCAGTCCAAAAGGCATCTTGGAGTACATAAAAGTGCCCCAAGGAGTGGTGAAACCAGTCTTTTCTTGGTCATCTGGATGTACAACAACTTGGTTATACCCTAAAAATCCGTCCAGGAACGACATAACTTTAGCTCCTGAGACTTTCTGTAGCAAATGTTCCATCTTTGGCAAGGGATAGTTGTCTTTCTTAGAGCATTTGTTTAGGTTCCTGAAATCAACACACAACCTGATTTCTCCACTTTTCTTCCTCACCACTACCAAGTTGGCTACCCACTTTGAGTATCTGAGGGGAACTATGATTTTGGTAGCCAACAAATTCTTGATTTCTTTTTCAATTAGAGGGAGGAGCAAAGGATTTATGGGTCTCAGCTTTTGTTTGAAAGGAATGGTGTCTTTTTCCAATGGGATCTTATGCTGGATGATATTTTTTTCATAAGTTTTAAGGTCACTATATTCCCAGGCAAAGACATCAACAAATTGCTTCATTAAGGTGCAGTACTCAGAACTTTGGGTAGTAGACAAATGGGTGGATATAGTTATATACTTTGGATGATCTGGACTCCCTATGTTATGCCTATGGACTGCAGACTAATTTTCTTTTTGGGCAATCTTATGAGGCACATCATTATGGTCAAATAGCTTCTCCAGAGGCACTAGCCCTTTAGGTATATGATTGCTAGGCAATTGTCCAATACTATCTTGGCCAATTTTGTTCCTTAGCTTGGGTTGGGGACATTCCTCCAAGGTTTCATTCTCTTGATCAATATGCATTTCAGAGAATTCATCAATGACTTGCAGAAACCTATTTACTTCATCATCATCCTCAAAGACTTTCCATTGCTGGACATTATCAGGCAAGGATGGTATGTATCTTACCTGGACTTCATAAGCCAATGTAGAGGGCATGGGAGGGATGAACATGCTAGCAGACACATGGAGGGAATCAACAAGCTAATTTTTTACTCTAGGAATATATGAGATACAAAAGCTATCAAAAGAGTTTTTGAGTCTCCATACCTCATCTCTGTATGCTTTCAGCCTTGGGTGCCTTGCTTGGAACATTTTGTTCACTTGTTGAATGATGAGATCAGCATCTCCAAACACCTTTATGTCTCTAATTCCCATGTCTTTGGCAGCGTTTAAGCCCAATATGAGAGCCTCGTACTCAGCTGTATTGTTGGTGACCTGAAAAGTCAGCTTAAAAGATAGATGTGTGCTTTCTTTTTTTGGAGACACCAGCACCACTCCTGCTCCTACAGTTTCCTTTGAATAGGCTCCATCAAAGAACATATCCCAAACCTGTGTCCCTTCCTCTTCCATGGCCTGGCATACTGGTTTCTTGAGCTGCACCAAGGCCCTCTGGGATTCTTCAATTTGGAGAATAGATGCTCCAAAATCAGTGTCCACAGCGTAAATGGGATGATTAGTGGGATTCTTCTCATCACTAATGATATAGGCCAACTGGGCCTCCCTGTATAGTCTTTTGCTTTCTCCTCCAAAAACTAGGATGGTGGCATAAGACAAGTCATTTTGCAATGTCCCACCCAACCTATTAATCCACCCTCTGGAAGTAGCATACCAAACTTAGGGGGAACATTTGCTACCACAATATCCATCATCATGCTTTTCATGGGTAGCTGAGTTAGGGTGATGGCTAAGTCTTTGATTAACCCCAGACATTTCACCTTCCTCGAATCAAAGGAGAACAAGTCATGATAAGGTCTTGTAATATCAAGGCCTAACTCTTCAATGACAACTTTGGGCATGAGATTATGGCTGGAACCTGTGTCCAGTAGATAGTTGTGGAGGATTTTATCATGAATGGTCAAGGAGACATAAAATTATGGGGAATTGTCATTAGCGGGTTCAGTCATTGGGCTAAGAACAACTGCAAGTTTATCATCTTGTAAATTCACATAGTCATTGGATGCTTGTGTGGCTTTCAGCTCAAGGGCATCAAGGATGGGCTTCTTAAAGACCTCACTCTTTACAAGTTCTATCAGAGGCACAAATATTTTTAACTTCAGGATTTCTGATTCAAAACTGAAAGGGGAAGGTGACTTGTCAGGGCCTCTTACCTCTTGAGCCGATGTTTTGAGGATGATGGGATCAGTTGTTGGTCGCTTCTGCTTGCTGATCTGCTGCTCTGTGGGGACAACTCCTCTTTGGGTAGGATTCTCTTTGACATTACTCATTCTAGACCTCAAGTTATATCTCTACTGGTCTTCAGTCTGCAGAAGATCTTCTCTATCCCACTCTTGACTGTTCTGGTCCCTGAGTAATGACTCCTCGTAGGTAGCTAATGTCAAAAAGGTAGCACTGCCCTTGTCTTCCATGCAGTGAATCTCATCCTCTTCATCAAACTGCTCCTCCTCCATGACTACGTTCTGGAAAGGAGTCTTAAACCTTTGTTCTTCACTGGCCTCTTTGCCCCTCTGAATGATCTGCAATTGTTCATTTGCTCTTCTATATGGATTTGGATTTCTTGGAGCAAATGAATTAGGAAGCCTTGATTTCCCAGGACTCTGTTCAACCTTCAGCTTGGAGATTTCAACAGCCAATGACTCTATCATTTTAGACATTCTGTCCATTTTGGGATCTGAAGATGATGAAGAAGAGGAAGACTCACCTCTCTTCCTCCTTCTATCAGCATGTCCTTTGAGTTTCTCTACAGCCATGATATTGGATTCCACCTCCAAGGCTGCATCTTGCATTTCAGCTAGAGAAGCACATCTTCTCTCTCTCTTAAATGCAGGTAGAAATCAGAATCAAAGGCATTGGCATAGGTGAGTTTGGCAGGGGTGGGGGTGGGCTTCACTTTAGCTGGTATCTTGCTATACATACGATTGAATATTTTATTAAAATCAGACAATGACTCCCCATTTTCCTTTTTTAGGTTGCCAAACTCAGTATGGTAGTATAGCAGGTCTTTCTTATCTCCCCAATGCTCTAAAAACACATCATCTAATGTTTCAATGTCTGCTATAGACCTAGGGGTCAGCTCTTTGAACCACTTTCTAGCCTCTTCATCAAGACTTTGGACAAATACTCTCATCCACACATCATCTTCACTGATATTTAGGTTATCAGCATAGCTATAAAAATACTCAAGGTGTTCTTTAGCGGTTACTCCCCCTATCCCAGTGAACTTAGGCATGTATTTCTGATATTCTCCAGCAGGCATGGCATTCAAAAGAATAGGCAGGACCAGGGGTCCATACCTAGCAGTTATGATTCTTTCCATTTTGGTGGGTGCTTGTGGATCTGTCATGGCCAGGGTGGATGGAAGAGTGTTGGCAGTCTGAAAGGTAGGGAGTTGAGAAATGACTGACAGGGCTAAAGGAATGTGATGGACAGGAGGGGGGTTTCCTTTGGGCTGAGATCCAAAGGAGGACCTAAAGAAATGGGAGCTTTATGATTCTCTGAAAATATTTCTTCACTGCTAGTACTAGAGGCTATATTTTCAACATGTAGATGCTCTGTTACAAGCCTTTCTGGCAAAGATACATAAGATTGTTTAGGCTTACCTGATCCTGATGCTCCCTTTTCTGATGTCTTTCTTTGCTTGATAATCTTCTCAGGGTCAGGTAATGGGTCAACTGGCAATTTCTGAGGATTTCTCTGGGTATGCCTCACAAATTGAGCCAGAACTGTGATGTGGAGTCGCCAGATAGATGATTACAACCAGAAATGTGTCCAGACTTTGGCTATCATCAAAGTAGGACCTATGTCGTCTCTTAAGGAAGGTGAGCTTCAATCTCCTCTCCCTGGCAGCGACACCAATTATGTTAGGATTCCATGAAACTCTCCTAGGTTGTAGCTCGAAGATGCCTGGTAACATATAAATTCAACTATTGTTGCAAGGTTTAGTGGAACGAATGATGGTCTGGTTCAAGCCAGATAACCACTTCTACTCTGTTTCACCCCAGACATGCATGAACACCCTTAAACTACAAGGCTTTAGACCACCAATGCTCACAGTTTAGAGATTTAGGTGAGTATGGAGAATACTAACCACACCAGTAGATACACAAGACCATGTGATGGCCAGCTACAACTAGTACATAAACCTGCAAATCTAGTCTATTAATGCAAAGATAGGATGACAACTCTCCTGCATTAGATAGAAAGAAACCCGAGTAACCTATTCAGTGATGCATTCAATATTTTAACACAGAGATAAGATGACAATTATCTAGTGTTAAACATTAAGAGATCAAGAACACAACACATCAGGCACAAGCTTAGAACAGAGAAAATGGACAGTGAGCAGTTAACAGCAAAAGAAGCTTGTATTTGCTGAAAATGAAGATGAGACGCTGCAAGTTACAAAGTTTCTACAGTCTCCAGAAGTTGAAGTTTACATCAAATGCCAACCTTAATTACATCTTCCTTTTGGATATTTATAAGTTTACATTACTATGGCACATGGCCATTTAGGTATGGAGGGGTCTTAATTGACCACCAACTGCATTTAACTACCTGATGGAGTCTCTGAACGAGGTTTCTTGCTTTACTGTGTAAAAATGATCTATACAACTGCTGTGATGTCATTTAGGTGGTGGGAATGCTCGCAGCAGTGAAGTCCATGACTGATAAATTCTGTTACAGAGCCATGCTATGTCCTTTTCTCCCTTTGGCCATGTCTTTTGCTTAATGTGGTTGTTGGGGATCTTACTGTAACCGGTTCAGCAGAGCTGGTCATCTCTTTCTTCGGGCAACAGAATGGTTATAGGACGTGGGATGAATGGGTAAGTGGATAGTTGGGATGAGGGAGAGAGATGACCGTTAGATCAAGGAGATGAACGGCGGAGATGGCTCGGCGAAGATTATTGGCCGAGGTGGGAGCAGGGTGCGTTAGGGCCATTGGATCTTCAACAAGCAGATTGGATAGTCATTGGGCGATGGAGTTGTGCGAGCGCTAACGGGTGAGGGTGGTTAACTTAGGAGGTAACGGTTTTCATCGCACTGCTTTTGGGTGCTAAGTGGTAATTTCCCGGGGCTGAGAGATTCCATTAAATGAACGACACGTAGCAGCAGATGAGAGAGAAAAACTGCTCTCATCATGCGCTATCGCTCGATCTAGTT
Source organism: Pinus taeda (assembly GCA_000404065.3). Taxonomy (NCBI): domain Eukaryota; kingdom Viridiplantae; phylum Streptophyta; class Pinopsida; order Pinales; family Pinaceae; genus Pinus; species Pinus taeda. Next base: position 45,470 of record APFE031664981.1, read on the forward strand.
GCTGTCGTGATATGTGTGAAGGCCATCAGATCTGGTGGAGATGATCTGACGGCGGAGAGTGGTAGAGCAGGATGCCTTTATCGGGTGTGACGTTATCTATTGGATTGGCAAGGGGTTGATCAACGGTGGGTACGTGATGTGATGGATTACGAGCGCATGAAGACATATGGTAGGGTTTTATTGTTAGTTTAGCTTTGCATTTAGGGCTGAGGCCAAAAGGAATTTTTGTCGGATTTGGAAGGTTCGTTTAGGAAATGGGGAAGGTTAAAGGTAAGAGGGGTGAGGGAAGAAAGGGAAAAGTGAAGGGGGGGAAATGGAAGGGAATGAAGAATGCAAGTGTGAAGAAAGAAGGTGAGAAAACCATATTCCAACATTATTCCAAAGCTGGGCATGATGAAGCCCATTGTTGGAAATTACATCCCGAACTAAGGCCCAAGAAACAAAACAATAAGGGAAAACAAAAGACGACCACTACCACACAACATGACCTTGGTTCAAATTCTAGTGATGAGACCAAGATTTCAACCATGGTTACAAAAGGGAAAGAAGTTGTTGCAAGCACTAGTTCCTCAAACAGTCAAAACAACACCCCAAATGAAGAATCAAGAATAGAGTTGTTTCATGTAAGGGTAATTTCAAATCATACAAAGATTGATGCATTATTTGACAGTGGGTTACAATCAAACTTAATTTCAGAAGACTTGGTTAAAAAACTAAACATTGAAACTGTACCTCATCATAAGACATATCCATTGGGTTGGATAGTTAACAATGCAAACTTATAGGTTACAATGAAGTGTTTTTTCAAGTTCGCCATTACTAAAAAGTTCATTGATGAAGTTGAGTTAGATGTAGTTCTAATTGACATCTCAGGAATCATTTTGGGTAGTCCATATTTGTATGATAGGAATGTAGTATTTTATCGCCAGGAAAACAAATACTTATTGCTCAAGAATGGGGTGGAGTACATTATGAGAGCCCATCGCAAAAAGCTGAACATTTCTTTGATTAATGCAGGGCAAATGAAGAGACTAGTAAATGCAAGTAAAATTTTCTGCTTCTCATGATCAAGAAAAAGAATGATATTGATTATGAATCTTTTGAAGGTTGTGACAACAAATTGAAATCTGATTTGTTTGATGTGGTAAGCAAGCATGGCGAGATGTTTCATGAACCAAAGCGGTTACCTCCCAAGAGGGGAATTCAACATGAGATACAGCTGCATCAGGATGTTCCACTTCAAAATATTGGCATGTATCACATGTCAATTGGTGCCAAAGAAGGATGGGACTTGGCACATGTGTGTGAATTTCCATGCATTGAACAAAATCATGGTAAAGAAGCATTATCCAATCCCAAGAATTGATGATTTTCTTGATCAGTTGAGGTATGCAGAGTATTTCACTAAGTTAGAATTACGAAGTGGTTATCATCAAGTTAGAAAAACTAAACAGGACATTTGGAAAACCACATTTAAAACTAAACAAGGATTGTTTGAGTGGCTTATTATGACTTTCGGTCGTACAAATGCTCCAACTACTTTCATGAGAGTTATGAATGATGTATTGAGACCATTTCTAGATGACTTTGTCATTATGTACTTAGATGATATACTCATATTCAACAAATCCAGAGATGAACAAGTCATGCATGTAAACAAAGTACTTGATGTCTTGAGAAAAGAACAACTATTTTTAAAGATGTCATGATTCAGGTGGATATTGGTGGCCACCCACCTATTCCACTTGGACCCCCACCATTGTTTCTTTCAGTTTTTCAGTTTCCTTATTTGTAGCACAATTTACTATTTTGGCAGTTTCTTGGGTCCTAAACTTCCGAAGCCGTTTTGAGGCCCTAAACAAATGTTTTTGGGAAAACTGGGAGCAACATGGGACACACCTTGATGTTGCTCACTCAAAAGTCGTAGTCTTCGGATAGATCTTTCTAACGAGGTATTGTGCACGTCAAACAGAGATCTTATGCCAAAGGTACGACCCCGGGAAGTTGATGTACCAATTTACCCAAACGGGGCCCATGGTTAACAATGCAAACTTACAGGTTATAATGTAGTGTTTGTTCAAGTTCGCCATTACTGAAAAGTTCATTGATGAAGTTGAGTTAGATGTAGTTCCACTTGACATCTCAGGAATCATTTTGGGTAGTCCATATTTGTATGATAGGAAAGTAGTATTTTATTGCCATGAAAACAAATACTTATTGCTCAAGAATGGAGTGGAGTACATTGTGAGAGCCCATCGCAAAAACCTGAACATTTCTTTGGTTAATGCAAGGCAAATGAAGAGACTAGTAAATGTAAGTAAAATTTTGTGCTTTTTATGACCAAGAAAAAGAATGATATTGATTATGAATCTTTTGAAGGTTGTGACGACAAAATTGAAATCTGATTTGTTTGATGTGGTAAGAAAGCATGACGAGATGTTTCATCAACCAAAGTGATTACCTCCCAAGAGGGGAATTCAGCATGAGATACAGCTACAACAGGATGTTCCACTTCCAAATATTGGCATATATCACATGTCAATTATGAGAGCATGGAAATCAAGAAGAAAATTCAAGAATTATTGAACAAAGATATCAAACGCCCATCTACTTTTCCATGTGGTTTGCCCATTATCTTGGTGCCAAAGAAGGATGGGACTTGGCGCATGTGTGTGGATTTCCGTGCATTGAACAAAATCACGGTAAATAATCATTATCCAATCCCAAGAATTGATGATTTTCTTGATCAGTTGAGGTATGCAAAGTATTTCACTAAGTTAGATTTACAAAGTGGTTATCATCAAGTTAGAATAATTAAAGAGGACATTTGGAAAACCGCATTTAAAGCTAAACAAGGATTGTTTGAGTGTTTTGTTATGCCTTTCGGTCATACAAATGCTCCAACTACTTTCATGAGAGTTATGAATGATGTATTGAGACCATTTCTAGATGACTTTGTCATTGTGTACTTAGATGATATACTTATATTCAACAAATCCAGAGATGAACATGTCATGCATGTAAACAAAGTACTCGATGTCTTGAGAAAAGAACAATTGTTTTTACAGATGTAATGATCCAGGTGGATATTGGTGGCCACCCGCCTATTCCACTTAGCCCCACCATTGTTTCTTTTAGTTTTTCAGTTTCCTTATTTGTAGCACAATTTACTATTTTTGGCAGTTTCTCGGGTCCTAAACTTTCGAAGTCGTTTTGAGGCCCTAAACAAAGTTTTTTGGGAAAACTAGGAGAAATATGGGACATAGGTGATGTTTCTCACTCAAAAGTCATAGTCCTCGGATAGATCTTTCTAATGTGGTATTGTGCGAGTCAAACAGAGATCGTATGCCAAAGTTACAACCCCGGGAAGTTGATGTACCAATTTACCCAAACGGGGCCCATAGTTTGGCGCTTCATCTCCTATGGTTAGGTTTTTGGATGTTTAGGGTTTTCCATTGTTTCTCAACAATAAATAGGCCTTTGAGCCTCATTGTAACATAGTTCAGAGGCACGTAGCCGCGACATCTCTTCTCAGAGATAAACTACCATCGCCCGAGCTAGTCTTATTTCCATTCTGTTTGTAAGCATATTTATGTATTTTACATTAATGAAAATGAAGTATTATTTCTCCTACATCTATGTATTTATGGCTATCTCTGTAATTTTTTGCATTCTTGTCTAAATCTCGATCAGTGGTATGAGTGCGGTTTTGCTCGTTCTTTGTTTTTCTTTGCATGTCCCCAACAAGGTCGGGGTATAAGGAGTTAGGGCTCGATTTGGTTGAACCTTTGTAAGATTAGCCTCTCAAACCTCGACGGATTCCCATGGCGGAAGAAAAGAGAGATGAGGGGGTAGGAGATCCTATCAAAATGTTGCTCGAGGAGGCCCTCGAGAAACAAAGGAACGCGATGATGGATAACTTTGCCCAGATCCTTCAACGATTACCCACTGACGGCACATCCACATCCATCAACCACTCTAGAGGCTCCACTCCTTTTAAGGTACAAGTAAACTTTGACATTCCCATATTTGAGGGCCAAATATATGTAGACACCATAGATAAATGGTTAAATCAGCTAGAAGGATAGTTTTCTGTTCTTGATTTTTCCATTCGAGAAAAGATTACTGTTGCTCTTCTCAAAGTCGCCCCCCACGTCAAGGACTGGTGGGAAACCTATTGTGAGTAGAAGGATGAAAGCACAACCTCACTGTTTTTAGCTGCACCCACTTCGGATTCATTCTGGGATGCCATCAAGGAGTAGTGGTACCTCGTCAAAAGCTATGAGGATAAATACATAAAGTGGACCAAACTGCGGCAGGGAAGGGATCAAGATGTGCCAGAGTTTACTAATGTCTTTCATACCCTTCGCATAAAGTTGGGTATCAAGGATTATGAGAAACATTTGGTACTCAAGTATCACGGTTGCCTACATAGGTATATCCAGGACGAGATGGAGTTCATGGACATATCCTCTCTCGGCACGACGTACCGGTAATCTGTCAAGATCGAGCAAAAGTTTAAATAGACGAACTGAGATTTTGGATCTATGAATTCAAAGTAAGGAAAAGGTGCCCCCAAAGCGTAGAACAAAGGACAAATCCAAGGCAGGGTGGCCCATGACAACCTACCAAATCCACAAGGAAAGAAAAACACTGTGAAGCCGAAGAAGGACACGAGAAAGTGGTGCGAGTTCCATAAGAGCTCCACTCACAACACAAGTGAGTGTCAGGCCAAGCAGTCACTGGTGGCTGAGCTGAAGGCTTCGAATCAGATGCATGTTCTGACTTCAAGTCAGAACCTAACAAGGGGAATGAAAAAGGGAAGCAGATTATCAATGTAGAGATGAATGCCGCTGTTGCCTCCACAAATATCCAGAAGGAGGAATCCGAAGGTCCAGAGGAGGAGGAGCACCTCTTTCACTCCCAGATGTGGGTAAAAGATTCCCCTCTACAGTTCATTGTCAACAACGGGAGCCAAAAGAACCTCATTTTAGTCGAGGTCATGAAGTTGTTGGCTTACCAACCTCAGCACACCCACAATCGTACACTATCAGGTGGCTTCACGAAGGACGTGATCTTCGCGTGAGCCATCAGTGTTGCCTTCCATACAACATCAAGCCCTTCACAGATGAGGTATTATGTGACGTTGCTCCCCTTGATGTTTGTGATGTATTATTAGGCCAACCATACTTGTGGAAGTGAGATGTTGTTACTTTGGGAAATAAGTTGTACATGATACCAGAGGTAGCACCGCCTACCACTGTCTCTTTGGTTACTGCAAAACAATGCAGTAAGCTCATTTCCAAAACCGAGAAATTTGTTTTCTTGATGATACGCTGTCAGGCAAAGAAGAAGATGGTGGCCACAACCTCCAGACAGGGCTTGTTGCACAAAAATTGTCACTTTGACTTTCTACAATCAATATGAGTCTATCACCACTCATACATACCTCCTTTGCAAGTCTTAGACCTTAGCTCTGCATATCAAGCTTTGAAAATGAGAGAAAGTCCTTAAAAATCTTTAAAACTCTGGTTTCACACTTTCTCTTAGCATTCCTTGCAGTACCGCACCCATTGGTCATGTCCCCTGCGCACCTGACCGCTCTGCATCTGCGTTTATGGGTGTGAACCCCTGTAAAAGTTAAAAAGGCACAAGTTTATTCTTAAAAACTCACTTTGAGTCAATTCTGGAAGCTTCTAGAGGGAATCTTGCGCTGGCAAGTTTTCTCCTTGAGGGTTCATGCATCCCATTCCTCAAGGAGCTAACCCCTTGATGTGAGGAGCTTATCCCCTTGAAGGAGGACTCTATTCCTTCAATGGTGGACCTGTAACCTCCTTCCCTTGCACTATAAAATGAAGCTTTGGGCTGGTTACTTGAGAGGTTGAAA
>APFE031664981.1:67154-78342 GCA_000404065.3 Pinus taeda
CTGGGAAGAACTTGTACAACATCAAGGCACCAAGGTTGTAAAGTTCTTCTTTTTCAAAGTTAATACAATCAAGTTTATTTTTCTCAATGAGTTGTGTTTAATGGTTTATTTCATAGACTCCTTGATCACTATGATGAACATGATTTATTATATTAGCTATGTAGGTGTTCTTTGATGTGTGCTTGTTTGTGTTTGCAGGTTATTAAAAAGGAAACTCTTTGAAGCTGTTGGAGCAAGGCTGCCACAAACTAGCGTTGGACTTAAGGTAGGGTCTAAAACAACTCTTAGTTTTTATTAATGAATCATAATATGTTTAGAGAAAAGTAGATTTGCTTGTCCTGTTTGTTGCTAGATATCAATTGATACTAGGGAGATCAGTCTTGTCCGCAAGAACGATTTATCCGCTTAACAGGGCCCCTCTGCACGACAATAGCAGATGGATAAGGTCATGGAGGAGTACAAGGACATCTTCACCTCCCCCATAGGGGTGCCTCTGCACTATTAGGTCAAGCACTCCATCGATCTGACCCCAGGTGTGCCATTACCCAATGGAACAATCTATTAGTGATCCATTCTGGAGAACAACAAAATCAAGAGGCAGATTTAGGAGCTATTGTAGAAAGGCCACATCCAACCGAGTTCATCACCTTATGGGAGCCCAGTCGTGTTGGTATAGAAGAAGGATGGCACTTGGAGACTCTGTATTGACTATCGGGCGCTAAACAAGATCATTGTCTGGAATAGGTACCCGAGCCCATGGATAGATGACCTTCTGGACCAACTCGAGGGGGATAAATATTTCAGCAAGATTGACTTGAAGTCTGACTATCACAAGGTACTAATTGAACCCTCCGATGTGTGGAAGACTGCCTTCAAAGCCAAGGAGGGCCTTTTCGAATGGTTTGTTATGCCTTTTGGGTTGACGAATGATCCTACAACCTTCATGAGGCTGATGGATGACATATTCTGACCATTCAACAACTCATTTGTAGTGGTGTACTTGGATGACATCCTGATCTTCATCCAAAGTTTGGAAGAGCACCTCCACCACATCCGACAGGTTCTGCAAACATTGCGGCAACACAAGCTGTGTGCCAATTTGGAGAAATGCACTTTTGGCATGACCTAGGTTTAGTATCTGGGCTACATTATTGATGAACAAGGGGTACATGTCGATCTAGCCAAGATCCAAGTCATTCGGGATTGGCCAGCCCCAACCACTATGACAAAGCTCTGTAGCTTTCTAGGTCTTGCTAATTTCTAGCACAGTTTCGTGTTGGGATTCTCTCATATCACTTGGCCCTTGAGTCAAGTCACCAAGGGAGGAGAGAAAGAAAAATTATTTTGGTCTGAATCTCAACAGAAGGCATTCGCAGAGTTGAAACACCGCCTTTATTCTACACCAGTGCTCACTTTACCAGACTTGAAACAACCATTTGAGATTGAGACAGATGCCTCTGACTATGCTATTGGGGCAGTCCTTACTCAACAGGGGCATCCAGTGGAATATCACAGTGAGACATTTTTAGACACAGTCCGGATGTATCCCACTTATGACAAAGAGATGTATTCCATTGTGCAGGCTTGCCGACAACGGAAGCATTACATTTTGGGGAAGGAAATGATCATCCACATAGACCACTGACACTTGTAGTTCATACAGACACAAGGGAAGTTGCAGAATGATTGCCATTATAAGTGGTCCACATACCTATAGCAGTTCCATTTGAATATCAAGTATAAGAAGGGTAGCATGACAAATGTTGCAGATTGCCTCAGTCGAACATAGATCATGGTGTTAACCACCATGCTCAACTCTTATGGGCACGAGACTTCTAATTGACCACTTCTCTATAAAAGTGACCCAGAATTCGGCCACACATACCAGATGCCCTTGGAGGTTCAACAAGTTCCAGATTTTCATCTCCAGGATGCCCTACTATGCCACTTGGGACACCTTTGTGTTCCTTCAAGCGAGCGAGACAAGATGATTTGGGAAGCACACTACAATTGGGCCGCTGGGCATTTCGGGGTTGAGAAAAGAGTGGCAGTACTGCAAAAGTATTTCTATTGGCCGAATCTTTGACAGGATGTCGAGAAGTACATCAGATCCTGCACTACTTGCACCATTGCCAAACTAACGATCAAGAAGTAAGGCCTCTATACTCCGTTTCCTACCCCTATTCGACCTTGGGAATCCATCTCCATGGATTACATGTTGGGCCTTCCTTCTACTAAGCATGGAAACGACTGTGTTTTTGTGGTCGTTGACAGATTCTCGAAGCTGGCCATTATGGCGGCTTGCAAGAAGAATATCACAGCAGAAGCCACTGCTTAACTCTTCTTTGAACGAGTGTGGGTACACTTTGGGATCCCATAGTCTATCATCTCAGATTGGGACAACAATTTCCTTAGTACAATTTGGTCTAGTCTCTGGTCGATGCTGGACACCGAGCTCACTAAGTCTACAGCTTTCCATCCCCAAACTGATGGCCAGACAGAGGTTGTTAATAGGATGATTGTACACATTCTGCGCATGTACAACTCAAAGCATCCATGCACATGGGATGAGAGCCTCCCTTATGTCCAACATAGCTATAACCAAGCTCTCCATAGCTCAACTGGCCACAACTCTTTTCAGGTGGGTTTGGGATTCTAGCCACTATGTCCCATTGATGTGGCCATACCATTTGCAGCTACACATGCAAATTCGACTCATGTCCAGTCGAAAGTTGATAAGGCAAACAAATTCATTGAGAACATCCAACATATTTTCCAGCAGGTCCATGACATTATGGAGAAATCAAATGCCAAGTACAAGCAGTGACAAGATCAACATTGGCTGCCACGCAAATTTCAGGTGGGTGACAAAGTGTGGTTACATTTGTAGAAGGAACGCCTTACCGGAGCCTATCAAAAACTCAAACCAATCCGATATGGTCCTTACACCATTACCAAGGATGTGGGAGATAATTCATTTGAGCTCAACATTCCCCTATTCCTTGGCCTACACCCAATGTTCAATGTGGACTACCTTCGACCATACTTCCCACCATTGTTGGACACATCAGACATTGCAGAACAACTCACACCTACAGAGTTAAACCCAGATTGCATGGAGCAAGCCACAACTGATCGAATCATGGACACGCAGATCAAGAACACTTGACAGTAAAGGATCCAACTATATCGAGTTGTCAAAGCATGCCAACTCTTTCACTAGGGCAAGTGGCTCACCTGGGACAAAGTTCAGCAGAAGTTTCCTCATCTCATGGATGAACTTAATGCAATGGGGACCATTGCTTCCTAAGGGGGGAGGAATGATCTAGGTGGATATTGGTGGCCACCCACCTATTCCACTTGGACCCCCACCATTTTTTCTTTTAGTTTTTTAGTTTCTTTATTTGTAGCACAATTTACTATTTTTGGCAATTCTTCAAGTCTTGAACTTCCGGAGCCATTTTGAGGTCCTAGACAATGTTTTTTTGGGAAAACCAGGAGAAACATGGGTCACGAACTAATGTTACTCACTCAAAAGTTGTATTCCTCGGATAGATATTTCTAACGAGGTATTGTGCGCGTCAAACAGAGATCGTATGCCAAAGTTATGACCCCAGGAAGTTGATGTACCAATTTACCCAAACGGGTCCCATAGTTTGGCACTTCATCTCCTAGGATTAGGTTTTTGGATGTTTATGGTTTTCCATTGATTATCAACAATAAATAGGCCTTTGAGCCTCATTGTAACATAGTTCAGAGGCATGTAGCTACTGCATCTCTTCTCAGAGATAAGCTACCATCGTTGGAGCTAGTCTTAGTTCCATTATGTTTGTAAGCATATTTCAGTATTTTACATTAATGAAAATGAAGTATTATTTCTCCTACATCTCTGTATTTATGGTTATCTCTATAATTTGTTGCGTTCCTGTCTAAATCCGGATCATGTCAAAGTGTGAATTTGGCAAGACTTCTTTAGTGTATTTGGGACACATTGTTGGAGGAGGTGAGCTGAAGATTGACCCCTCTAAGGTTGAGGTCATCTTGAATTGGCCCAAGCCCAATACAGTGACAGAGGTAAGAAGATTTTTAGGGGAAACACAATATTTGAGAAAGTTTATTGCTAATTTTTCTTCCATTGCAGCTCCATTACATGCATTGATAAGTGTCAAGAAAGTCTTCCATTGGGGAGATGTACAACATAAAGAATTTGATGCTTTGAAGCAAAAGATCAGTTCAACACCAATATTGGCTCTTCCAGATCTTAGAGAGCCATTTGAGATTCAAATGGATGCTAGTGATTATGCCACGGGAGCAGTTCTTATGTAGCATGGTAAGCCCATTTCATTTAATTCTGAAATTTTTAATGGTGTTGTAACTAACTATCCCACTTATGACAAAGAACTTTATGCATTGGTACAAAGTGTCCAAAAATGGAAACACTACTTAATGGGAAAGGAGACCATTATCCATACTGAACATCAACCATTGCAGTATTTGTAGTCACAATCAAAGTTGTAGTAGTCACGACATTTGAGATGGATGGGTTTTCTACAATTCTGAAATTTTTAATGGTGTTGTAACTAACTATCCCACTTATGACAAAGAACTTTATGCATTGGTACGAAGTGTCAGAAAATGGAAACACTACTTTATGGGAAAGGAGACAATTATCCATATCGACCATCAACCATTGTAGTATTTATAGTCACAATCAAAGTTGTAGTAGTCACAACATTTCAGATGGATGGGTTTTCTACAACAATTTCATTTGGTTATCAGGTATAAAAAGGGAATCTACAATAAGATAGCTAATATTTTTAAATTCATCTGCTATGCTCAAGCATAATTTTGTTTTACATGAAAGTTACATTGAAAAATATGAAAATGATAGTGAATTTTGAGATGTGTATGCAAAATTGAGTCAAGGAAACCAAATTGAAGAGTTGGATTATCATGTACATAACAATTTGTTGTATCACTTGGGCAAGTTTTGTATTCCACAAGGAGAAAGAAAAAATATCATAAGGGAGGCACACACTTCATTGATTTCTGGACACTTTGGTGTAGGAAAGACAATATCAAATCTCCAAAGGTATTGTTATTGGCCACACATGTTTGATAATTTTCTTTTTTCATTAGAGGATGTTCTTTGTGTGCAACTAGTAAGCCTAGTAATAGGAAACTAGGATTGTACACTCCACTTCTAGTACCTTCACGTCCATGGGAGAGTATCTCAATGGATTTTGTAGGAGGTCTTCCATTGTTAAGGAAAGGTCGTAATTACTTGTATGTAGTTGTAGACAAGTTCAACAAAATGTGCACATTAACAACATGTAAAAAGAAAATTACAACTGAAAAAACAACTCATATTTTCTTCCAAAACATTTGGGTTCATTTTGGTCTTGCTTCTTCTATTGTAAGTGATCGAGATTCTTGATTTGTTGGGTATTTTTGGTCAAATTTGTGGGACATGATGGACACAAAGTTGAAGAAGAGAACAACCTTTCATCCGCAAACAGATGGACAAATCGAGGTGGTCAATAGAACAATCATTCATCTTCTTAGAATATATTGCAGCAAACATCCCAAGTTGTGGAATAAACAGTTGCATTACATATAACATTCATACAACAGGGAAAAACATTCTTCCACACACATCGCCATTTGAGGCATGTTATGGGTACTTCCCAAGATCGCCATTGGAATTAATCTTTGAGAAAGATGTCGCCCTTGATGGTCATAGTGACATCGATAAGGCAAGGAAGTTCATAGAGCAAGTTCAGTTGATACATCATACAGTGTAGGAGCAACTTGAGAAAAGTCAAAGCAGCTACAAGGTAAGGCATGACAAACACCGGGTTGATCACAAATTTCAAGTTGGAGACAAAGTTTGGTTATGTATTAGCAAAGAGAGACTTCAAGAGGAAGGTAAAAATCTTAAGCCAATCCGTTATGGTCCTTTTAAAATTCTAGAAAAGATTGGTAACAATGCATTTAAGCTTGATTTTCCTCCTTATATGCAAATATACTCTATTGTTAATGTTGAGAATTTGAGATTGTTTGAGCCTCCTTTGATTCATGATCAAGGAGAGCATGTTTAGTTGCCATCAACAGATGATTTCTCACCAGAATATCTTGATGAACTTTAGCAGGATCTCATACTTGACAGAAGAACCAGGACTTTGAAAAGAGGGGATGTCGAATACCTTAGAGTGGGACTCAAGGGACAAAAGCCTTCTAAATCCAAATGATTATAGACCGAGAAGGTAAGGGAGCTGTACCCTCACCTGCTGAACAATTGATAATATCTTTTGGGGTCCAAAAGGATTCTAGTGGGGAGGAATGATCAGGCGCTCAGTATTTAGCTCAAAAATCAAAGTTTTTAGAATGGATTGAAAATTTAATGATTGCGTCCGTCTCAGAAAACGATCCTAACGCAACTCGTTTCACTGAAAATTGAGTTCGTATGAGGAAGTTATCGAGTTCTGTTCGCTTTGCGAAAAAAGCAAAATTTGCAAAAAAAATCCTAGTCATTGCACAGTCAATAGTCTGTACTGCTGATGTGGCGAGTGACTAGGAAGGGTCAACTTTGGTCAACATTCAGTAATGATTTGCTAAGTGTCATAGTGTGATTGGTTATAGTTTGGTGATGTGGCAGGTGTGTTGGTGCAGTTTGATTGGTTAATTTTGGGCCAATGAGAGAATACCATGTGGCAAGGAGAAGGAGATCATTAGGCAAAGGATCTTAAGCATTGAATATCTTATGAAGAGCAAGATCTAGAATACTGGTCATTGGGTTATGCTGCATAGCTGGATCTGAACCAAGGAGGAACTTGAGCGCTAGAAGAAGGATAAGTTCTATTGATGGGTCAAGATCTTAAGGCTTGAATAATAGTATCTTTGTGTGATTTTGATCTGTTATATTTGGCGCATGACTTGATCTATAAATTTGATAATCTGGGTATAACTAATGTCTGAACATTTGAAAAGGGAAAATTGTCTTTTATAGATCTGTACGCAGGTTCAGCACAACTAAGGCACGTATACACGCTGGTTCAGTAATTCAAAACAACGTATACACTGGTTTGCCTTAATACAGAAGCGTATGCACGCAGGTTCTTCATCTTGAAGTAGCGTACGTCTCATAAAATATGTTTTAGCTACTTCTATTTATTGCTGTAGTATTCTGGGTTCAGGATTGGTGTCTGGTCACTGTTATTGTATTCTGGTTACAACATTTAGAGAAGTGATTGATTGATTCAATTTTGGTTGGTGCAAAGGGGATTGGTTGAGGAAGATACATTTGATGTTTGATTGGTGTTATTTATGGATCCAGTCTGAAATTTATGAAATGCGGTCCCTGGAAGAAAAGAGAAGGTTGTAGCCTTCTGTAGGTTAGCACGTACGTACTAGTACTTCAGCTAGTACAAGAGCTAAGGGGGTTGTAGCTCCCTTCCAGGAGAAGCTGGAGAACAAGAGAAGATTGTAGCCTTCTGTAGGTAGAAGCCTGCGTACTTGTCTAAGATTGCACAAGTACAAAAATATTGTACAAAGAAGTTTCTTATTAACAAGAAGATAGAGAAGCATTGCAGCAAGTGGTTTTCACCCACATTGCGTTTCCACCTTATATCTTGTGTTCATATGTGTGATGATCTGTTCTGTTTACTGCACCTGTTTACTGTTCTTATGATTAATGAAATTTCTGATGCACTGATTAAAGATCAAATGTATTAATTAAATCTTAAGGTTACATGTTATACGCTAGTTGTTGTAGTTACAGTTGCGTGTATACATTGGTTTCCATATCTGAAGTAGCGTATATCTAAGTTTGAAAATGGAAAATTATTTGACTTGATAATAGTGATTCACCTCCCCTCTCAGTATTATTTCCAACAATTGGGATCAGAGCAGGTCCTTCAGAAGAAGCTTGATCGCTTGAAGGAAGATCTATCATCATGAGCAATTACGAAAGGGAGGCATCCATCAAGCCACCAATCTTTGATGGGAGCAACTTCATCTATTGGAAGGTAAGAACCGCAACCTATCTTCAATCTCTTGGTGCAGAAGTTTTGGATATTGTGGAAGGAGGATACACATTCCCATCAACAACTCCTACATATACAGCTGGTAACAAACAATATGAAACAAATGCAAAGGCTGTCAATACTCTATTAGGGAGTCTATCTCAATCAGAATTCGTCAAGGTTATGTAGCTCAAAACCGCCAAAGAAATATGGGACAAGATCATTCTAAGCTATGAAGGAGACGACCAGGTAAAACGTGAAAAACTACAATCTCTCAGAATTCAATATGAAACGCTCAAAATGCACTATGATGAAAGTGTGGCTAATTATTTCTTACGTATAGATGAGATTGTTAATCACATGAAAAACTTGGGTGAAGAGATAAAAGAAGTTACTTTAGTTGAAAAGGTTTTAAGATCTTTGTCTTCTATTTTTGAATCAAAAGTTTCTGCCATAGAAGAAAAGTAGAATATTCAAAGTATTACCATGTCATATCTGCACGGAATCCTAACTGCTTTCGAAATGAGAAGAGAAGGTCCATCAGACATCAGAGAAGCCACATTCAAAACTTCAAAAGGAGAATACAATGAGTTAGGACATACATCAGAAGGAGAGGAAGAATCAAACTTTGTCAAGAACCTTCAATGGGGCTCTGGAAGATTCAGAGGTAAGCTACCTTTCAAATTCTTTGCTTGTGGGAGAGTTGGTCACTATGTAGCCAAATGTCCTCATAAAGATAAGCATGATAAAGGTAAGGAACCAGTTAAATGGAACATAAAACAAAATGTAAGTAGGAAGAGCTATTATACACATGAAGACAACGATGGACTTTCAAATAGTGATGAAGATGAACATGGTAATGATTATAGAATTTTGATGGCTTTTGAAGATGATGATTTCTTGGATGCTATAGATGAAGATGATATCTATGAAGAAATTTCTAAACTTAAAATCTATTTAGAAGAAAAGAGTATGATCATAGATACTATGACATTCCAACTTGCTGAAAGAGAAAAACATAATGAAAAGTTAAAATGTGAAATTGTGGGACTTAGAAAAGATATTGAGAAAACAAAAGCTCTTAATCTTAAATTTGCTAAAGGATTTGAAACTTTAGATGATATTATCAAAGTGTAGTGATCTCCTCTAATCAAGACAGGTCTTGGATATACTGAAGAAGCATCTCAAGCACAGAAGCCATCGAACTCCAAAAGTTATCTTGGTGCAGCAAGGAGAAGTGAACAGGTTGACAATCGTCAACAAAGGCATAAAGCAGATCACCAGGTAAATCGAGGTCAATCTACTTCAAGGATGAACAGAAGCTATAACCAATAGTAGGTAAATCATTCTCAATTTGCCTCAAGAATGAATGTCTATGGAAACTACAATCACCTGGATGGTAGATTTGATAATCGCTGGAATTTCTTTAATGGCCAATGTTTTTCATGTCATAACTTTAGGCACAAAGTTTCTCAATGTGTTTCCTACAAGACCATCATGACTTGAGAAGCACGAAATCAAAGGAGCGTGACTGGGATCATGAAGAGAACCTACAATAACTTTTCTGCTCTTGAAAATGAAATAGAATGCTCTATTTGTAACAACTTCGGTCATGAAGATTCTAAATGCAGGAGTAAGTTTTGGCAAACATCTCAGAAGGAGCGACCTTCATTGGGTTCCAGAACATGGAGAAAGAAAGAACCACAACCAAAAAGATGTGGGATAGCCTTATATGCGGAAGGATAGGAAAATCAGTGGTACATCGACAGTGGATGCTCAAAACATATGACAGGTGATAAAGAAAAACTTCAGTCATATAGTGCCTTAGAAAAGGAAAGGAAGGTCTCATTTGGAAATGACACCCCTGCTCTCATAAAAGGTAAAGGTTCTATTCTTTTGAAAGAAAAAGGCAAAGCTGGAAATGTTATGTATGTTGATGGCTTAAGTATAATCTATTAAGTGTTATCCAAATGTGTGATCAAGGAAATGAGGTAATATTCCAATCAAATGGATGTATTGTTCGTGAGCTTGATACAGGAGAAACAGTGATCAAAGGCATAAGAACTCCAAATAATTTATACATACTCAAGGGAGGACAACAACAATGCTATCTAAACAAGAATGATGAACACTGGCTATAGAAGATTGGGGCATCTAAGCTTCTCTCAGATAAGGAAAGCATGCAAATAGCAGGTGGTTCGTGATCTCCCTGACATTAGAATTCCAGACAATACAATATGAAAATCATGTTAGTTTGGTAAGAAAACCAGAACTAATTTCTCTGAGAAGGAAGGATCAGCTAGTAAGCCACTTGAGCTTGTCCATACTGATTTATGTGGTCCATCAAGGAAAAAGTCACCTCGAGGAGAAGAATACTTTATATTATTCATTGACGACTTTTACAGGATGTGTTGGATAAGACTTCTAAAGCATAAAGACGAAGCTTTTGAAGAGTTCAAAGCTTTCAAAGCCTTGGTTGAAAATGAATTAGATCGCTGAATCAAATGCCTCAGGTCTGATCGAGGAGGGGAATTTACCTCGGATGATTTTTTCAACTTTTGTGAAGAACATGGAATAAGAAGGGAATTCTCTACTGCAAGAACTCCTCAGCAAAATGGAGTAGTAGAAACAATGAACATAACAGTTCAACAAATGGATCGTGCCATGCTTGATGAATCTGGAATTCCTACAACCTTCTAGGGTGAAGCTGCATTTGCTGCTGTTACTATTCTCAACAAAACAAACGTTCGGATAAACAACACTCAAACTCCTCATGAACTTTGGTATGGTAAGACTCCTACGGTAAAATGCTTCAAAGTTTTTGGAAGTAAATGTTACATCAAAAGGATTGATGAAAATCTTGGCAAGTTTGAACCTAGAGCAGATGAAGGCATTCTCCTTGGTTACTCTTCCCAAAGTAAAGGATATAAGTGTTACAATAAAAGACTTGAAAAAATTGTTGAAAGTATTGATGTGGTGGTTGATGAAGAAGGCAAAAATTCAAAACAGATAAAAACCGAAGATTTTGAAGACGAAGAGGACTATCCTTCAACATCAGATCAGACTAATGCTAAAGAAGAAACTTATGAGGCACCAGAAGAACATATAAGAATAGAAGAAAAGACTCCATCCAGGTATGTTCAGAAGAACCATCCAGAGACTCA
>APFE031664981.1:84140-94328 GCA_000404065.3 Pinus taeda
ACATATTTGTGACCCATTTTTTTTGTTCTTCTAAAGATAATAGTTGTTCTAAAAAGTATTTAAGACTATCATGATCCATTTTTACCTTGAAGTGTCTTCCCATTCAGTAAGGTTGCCATTTCGTAAGTGTATATAGTATTGGCAACATTTCATTCTCATAAATAGCTTGCTTGAGATGTAGTAGTAAAAATAACCAAGCACCTACATCAAAACATTTTTCACTACAATGTTGATCTACCTGTTGTTTCATTCGATTTTGCACCAAAGTGGCGTCATCCTTTAAAAGTTGGAGAACTTGTTGTTGATGCTCGATGTGATCTTTCACTGCTTGAACCTTTTTCTTCTTCATATGTCCTTATATCTTTAGAGTTTGAGGAATGTTAATTTCTTCCAATCCTTTAAAATATATGGTCGGATTCATTTCTTGATGCTCGATGTGATCTTTCACTTCTTGAACATTTTTCTTCTTGATATGCCCTTCTATCTTGATAGTTTGAGGAGTGGTAATTCCGACCAATGAATTACATGATATGGTTGGATTCATTTCTTCTTTCTCGATGCGATCTTTCACTTCTTGCACCTTTTTTTTCTTGATATGTCCTTCTATCTTGAGACTTTGAGGAGTGTTAATTCTTGCCAATGCTTTACAAGATATGGTCTGATTCATTTATTCTTTCTCTGGGGTTGGGTCCTGGTGTATATCTTCTTCTTTTGATGTTTCTTGATCCTTTTCTTCCTCCTCTTCATACTCTATGTAAAAAAATTTCTTCTCAGCACACTTATGACCTTTAGTGCATTTGCTATCACTATTGTAACAAAGCCCTTTTTCTCTTTTTTCTTCCAATTGTTGTGGTGTAACCCTTGTAGGTTGTGGAAGGCTAGAAGAAACAACACTTCCATATTTATAGTTGTGAGGGGTAGACTTCCTTGTTGCCATAATTTTACTTTCCATATGTAACAAATCTTATTTACTCTTTCCAATTGCTGTGGTGTTGCTCTTTGTATCCTCATAATGTGCTATAATTTCCTCCATGCAAATTGACCACGTAACAAGTTGTTTATGAGAAAATAGCCCTTTATACCATAAAAATTGAACCGGTTCTAAATATGAAGATGCAATACATACCTTTTGTAACAATGGTACACCATGTAGATCAAAATATTGCTCCATCTGAAGTATCTAATTTACCGGATTGCCATCAAACTTCCTCATATCGCCTTTTCTTGATTTTAGGAGCTCGATCTTGAAATGACTATAACTCTATAATTTCGGTTCTTTCAGTTTTTAAATTGCGGCCTTTAGTGGCCCTATGTGTCCTCTTTCCAATGCCACTAGTGATATCCAAATTGGATTCTCCAAGGAAGAGTTATGCCAAATCTTCCACAATGACCTGATTATAGACTAGTTCAGTAGATTGAAATTGTATGACATGCCACGTGTCACTATTTCGACCTTCAGCTTTAAACAAATATATACAAGAAACTATAGTCCATCCTCTTTTTGTACCTCTTACGAAATTTCAATCCGATGCTCAGAGAGAAAGTTATAACGATATTCCCCAGGTCACCTCTTTTGGAATGTAATTTAGGAGTCTGCAAAAAGACCAACTTCCTTAGATCATATATCCGCAAATATAGTGCAAAAAGCTCTGATATTCGGATCTGAGGTTCAGTGCGATTTCTTCTCAAATAGGTTTTGTTTTTAGCTTTTGAAACATCACAGAAAGAAAGTTATAGCGAAAATGCCATGATGACCTATTTGGAGCAGCAAAACCCTAGAATCCAAAGCTTTGATACCAAATGCTATGAAAGCAACTCACAAAAAGATAGAAAAGATAGATAAACACCTTAGAATTCAGCCTCTTCGAGGGGGGAACCTCCTTTACATTACATAAATGAGCAATTATTGGATGCTATGACAAGACCTCTTTTCTATATATAGGAGTCTAAGGGGTCATAATATAGTCAGAGCCGAGATAACAATAATAATAAGGGCACAATAATAACAATAGTGGGCATCTATGGGGACTACATGGGTACAACAATATAATAAGGGGTTGTACTAATAACAATAAGGGGTTACACTAGTAGTATAGGGGACTAACAGTAAATGCCATGGGTGAATGAATACTATGGATGGATGAATACCATGGGTGGATGCCATTTTCCATTCGGATCAACATCCCCCATCTCTGGATGACCTAGATTGACTTTGCCTAGATCGATGGCTCCTAGGCCTTTTAGGCCCCTCGTCATGTTTCCCTTTATCTGGGGCTGAAAAAGTGGTTTCGCCTCCAGGGCCCCGCCGCTACGTGTCCCTTCATTATCATTTCATACCCCCCCCCCCCCCCCCCCCCCCCCCCCCCCCCCCCCTGTCTACCTACGCCTCCCCCCCCCTCGCGCTGCGCTCTCCCCCCTCACTTACCCACTTACACGCTCACACCCCCCTCCGAAAACCACTTATTTCTCATACCCCCTCCGAAAACCACTCATCCTCACACTCCATATTACACCATAGTTACATCACCAGGCATATCAGGGTGACGATAATGTCTTACATGGATTCTGGGAGGGCGGATGAGTTGGCAACCGCATTCAGAGTATGTTATCGCCATGATGGGTAACCACCCTCGCTTCATGAAAGAGAAGGAACAAGACTGTTGAAGGCTGAAAGTGACAAGGAACCACCTGAGAGAGGATTAACCGTGATTTAGCAGAAACAAGCTTAGACCAGAGGCCATCAAAGAAGAGTGGCGTGGAGATATTTTCAAGACCATCATTTTAGTTTCATTGATTAATTCTGTTTTTGTTGTTTTCAATTGTTGTTGCTGTTATTCTGTTTTATTTTCAAGAAAGGTGTCTTACTGTTGTAACAACTAGAGGCTTCATGTTGAGACAGCTAGTCATACAAACAACTGTAAATTCCAGCCATAAGATATTTTTGTAACTGATTTCCTTGCTCCCCCTTTCCTTATAAAATGTAGGAAGAAACACTTAAAAAGGTTCTGAATTCGGTGGAAAAAACTGATGTAATTTCTGAAGTGGTGTTAATTCCAGATTTGCATCTTTCAGATTATAAATGAAATAGTGGCGATTCCAACCTTCGAGTATTACAATATGTTATTTCTCTATTTAAATTCCATTATGTTCACATTTTTTCTCTGATTTCATGTAATTGTAGTTGCCAAAAATATCTCATATGCTCTTATGGATTCATTTGTGTTGACTAGTTAATGCATAATCATGTATGTAATTCTGAGATTATATCTTTAAATTTGCGCTCCATAAATCATAACATCCATTCCTTGTACATCCATATGTCTATTTATAACTGAGATAAGTATAGAAATCTTGAGGTTTCAAGATCTATGTGATGAGTTAGTCTTCTCTCTCTTCTTTCATTAGTTTGAAAAAGTTGATTAAACTATAAGTCCTCAAATTACTTGACCTCCACTAGTTTTTTCCTATATTCCCATGAGTTGTATATGTGAAAGGATACCAGAAATACATGGATTATATCCTTGGATGAAGGAACCAATCCATGTTGTCATTTGTATATTTGTAATTACTATGTGTATAAGATGTATATGATGTCTCTAGTTTCCTGAAGATCATATAAGACACATAAAGATAGATGTTACCAGGCACTGGTCTTGTAAGAAATCCAAGGCTGTCTCTGGAAGCGACAACATCTTTTGGCGTCGTTGCTAGGGAACGTATTGAAGGATTTTTCCCCTAGGATACGACAAGTGAAACACTCTTTGTGTAGGTGAGAAAATACGTTCTGATTGCATCGTCATCACCTTGTCGACTCCACAAATATTATTATCATTTATCATCCTAGCTTTTAGAAAGCCTCACACTCATTCAGGTACCTCTCAGCAGAAAAAACCTTCTGTATCTGTTCCAGAGAAATTAATTTCCAAGAGAGCCTGGAAGGATAAAACTCCTACTACCTATACTACTGTCTCATCGTCCTTTGAAGCCTCCTCATCCAACTCCCAACACAATGTCAGTCATGGCTTAGATCTAACTCTTAATGTCATTATATACCCTACAGAAGATAATCTAAAGCATTGTTCCCACAAAGTAGAGATCTAATGATCCAGGAGGATCTTGTTAGATCAGTTACACAGGTTTGGTTCATCATCAGCATGAAGTTCTATGCAGTGTTCAGTCTTCATCAGTAGTGTTTGGTTCAGTGATGTGCTTTATGGGTTTGATGTCACATTGTGACAATTTATTGTAAAAGTGTTTTTTTTTTTTTTTTTAATGATGTACAAAAGTCTAAAGACTTCTATATTGTACTAAAAACCTAAGCCTAGCACCTAGCTCTACATATCTATTGTGGACAAACCTTAACCTACACCTAGGAACCTAAACCCTAACACTACAACCATTTAGCCATGGTGCAAAGCTTTAAAACATTGTAAAAACATTACAAAACAACCCACAGGTCTCTAATTTCCGGCTTAAAATCGCGTCGGAACTGCGAGGGGTTACAAGCTCATGTGAGCGGATAAGTTAATAATAGGGTTAGAGTTTGTAGCGGAGGTTATTAAACAACCTAACTGTGTGGAGGATAAACCTTCAGAGGTTGTGGTGACATGTGAACAATGGAAAACCGCCAGGTGTAACCGCAACTGATTATCTGCCGAAACCGCCGGGGAGATGTGCTGCCACATGGCACGTTGTAGACCGCCAACCGGAAATGCTAGGCGGATAAACCAATAGATTTCAAACAATGGTTAGACCTCCTTGTTCACATGCGAGCGGTCAACCTCCTCTGCCCGTTCAACAAGGCGCCAACGGGTTCATTTTATTATATAGTTTAAAAATGGCTTTTGTTACAAATCTATTTAAACAATTAATTCGAGGATCATGAACCTTATCCTAGGTGTCAGTTCATGACTAGACTGAGACCCAAAACAACCCCAGAATGTAGCTTGTTCATCCCAAATTAAACCTAAGGAGATTTGAGTGTTTTTTCAGGCTTTTAAAAAGGTAGTTTTCTCATTGAAGTGTATTAGAGTGGTTTTGGAGTTTTGGTATGTAGATTCTGGAGGTTAGAGGCTGTTTTGTTTTTAGTGTAACAGGAGCATCGGGAGTCAGAATTGGAAACTGTGACAGGTGTTTGAAAGGTAGTTCAGAGAGATTCCTTATGATAGTGATCAGAAGTGCCTACGTGCACATTCAGTCTGGTCAATTCTCTGTGTAATTGGCCTCCTTGGTTTCAATCCTAATAAAGTTGTCACCCATATTGAAAGTGGACCTGAAGATGTGGTCCATCAGGGACGAACTTCGTAATCAATTTTCCTGTGTGGTATCCCTGTGTATTTGCCATTTTCATTACTGTTTTGCATCTTACTTATGTTTTATCAGTTGTCGTAAAGTCTTTCTTCTCAAGCAGTTCTTTCGATTTGGTATTAGAGCAGGTTGCATTTGTAGAATTTGCCATTGAATGTTAACCAGGTCAAAATCAAAATGTGGAGAAGGAATCCTTGAGCAGATTGATCCAGAGGTTGGAAAGCAACAAGTCATTCATAAGTCGACCATGACAGGATTTGATGCAGGTGAAAATATTGAAACTAATATGAGTGATGAACAATTTCAGCAAGCATTTTTGACTATGCAACAGATGTTGGGAGAATTTTACGAAGACAAAAAGGCGCGAGATGCAACTTCATCTTCAAATACATCAAAGAAGGACAAAGGCAAAGGCAAGGCTGATAAACCTCCTTCACCTCCATCATCTTCATCATCCCCTTCTTCTTCTTCTTCTTCTTCTTCTAGTACAAAATCTGAAACAAAAAAGAAAACGAAGAAAACCTCTCTTTTGAAACTTGATGTAAAATTTGAATTACCTATTTATGATGGTGAAATGAATCCTGAAAAGTTAGATAACTGGATTAAGCAGTTAGAAGTGTTTTATCGTATTTAGAACATCTTTGACGATAAAACGAAAATTCATTTAGCTACACTTAGAATGGGGGGAACAACATTAATTTGGTGGGAAAGTAAAACTAAAATAGATGTAAAGCGAAAAGGAAAAATCATCTCTTCATGGTCTAAGTTTTCAAAATCTCTTAGGAAACAATTTTATCCTTTGGGATACATGCAACAAGCTATTATTGATAGGCAACATCTGAGGCAAGGTAGATGGCGGAGTGTTCAGGAGTTTACTCAGGAGTTCAGAAAGAAAGCATTGGTGCTTGGTATTTCATTGGATACATTCATGTTTGCAGCATACATTTTTGATGTTTAATCCTGATGATTTTGATGAAATGTGTGTTCAAGCCATACATATTGAATCAGGTGGTAGACCATTCAAGTTTTCACAGAAACCATCGAGACAATTTGAAATAAAGGATTCCAAAAACAAGAAGAAGAAGGGTAATCTTAAGGGAAAGAGATCAGCAACAACTCAGAAGGAAGGTGAAAGACCTACTTGTACTCATTGCTAGAGGATCAGACATGATAAGTCCAGATGTTGGAAACTTCACCCATAACTCAAACTGAAGAATTTTCAAAATAAGAAAGGTGAAAAGAAGGCCAATACTAAAATCCAACAAGATTTGGGCTCCGCCTCAGATGATGAAGGTAAAATAACCGCAATGGTTTGAATAGGTAAAACTTCTGATACTGGTTCAAGTTCTAACACTTGTATACCTTCTTCAAATTGAAATCATCTAAATGAGGATAAAAGGGTTGAATTATTTCACATAAGGATAAATTTTAAGCACACAAAGATAGATACATTATTTGACAATGGATCACAGGCAAATTTAATATATGAAGATTTAGTTAAGAAATTGGGTTTGGAGACACATAATCATCCAAGACCATACCCTTTAGGTTGGCTGAATAAAGAGACTCATATTAATGTCACAAAACAGTGTCGATTAAAGTTTGCCATATCAAATCACTACATTGATGAAGTATTCCAACATATATATGTGGAGTAGTGCTAGGAAGTCCTTATCTCTATGATCATGATGCAGTGTTTTATAGGAAATAGAAAAAATATCATCTTAAGAAAGATGGGATTGAATTTATTGTCAAGGCACATAATGATTCAGATTTAAACAGGAACATGACAAATTACAAAGATAACCATAAAGACAGATATGCAACAGAAATAATACTTCATTTCATTACTGTAACATACTGAAATATGCTTACAAACAGAAATGGAAATAAACCAACTAGGGCGATGATAGCTTATCTCTGAGAAGAGATGTGGTGGCTACATGCCTCTGAACTATCTTACAATGAGGCTCAAGGGCATTTTTATTATTGAAAATAAGAGAAAACCCTAAACAACCAAGACCCTAACCCGAGGAGATGTAACACCAAGAGTTTGTGGGCCCTGTTGGGGTGAGTTGGACAACCAACTTCTCGGGGTCGCGAATTGGTCATATTATTTCCATTTGATGCGCATGATAGCCCATTGGAAATATCTCTCCGAGGACTACGACGAAGAAGACAATTTTAGACAGAAAATTGTTGATGGTAGATTTCCCAAAAAACGTCGTTTAGGGCCTCAAAACGGCTCCGAAAGTTTAGTACCCAAAAACTGCTAAAAATAGTAAACTGTGCTATAATTAAGGAAACTGAAAAACTGAAAGAGACAATTGTGGGGGTGAAAAACATCGTTTAGGGCCTCAAAACAGCTCTGGAAGTTTAGGACCCAAAAAACTGCTAAAAATAGTAAACTGTGCTATAATTAAGGAAACTGAAAAACTGAAAGAGACAGTTGTGGGGGTCCAAATGGGATAGGTGGGTGGCCACCAACATCCACCTAGATCATTCCTCACCCCTTAGGAAGTAATGCTCCCCATTGCATTGAGTTCCTCCCTGAGATGAGGAAGCTTCTACTGAGCTGGGTCTCTGGTGAGCTGTTCTGCGATCTCTGATGTGTCTAGAAATGGTGGGAAGCATGGTCGACAACGGTCCACATTGAACACTCGGTGAAAGCGAAGGAATGGAGGAATGCTATGCTTTAAAGCATTGTTGCCCGTAGCCTTGTTACTGGTGTAAGGACCATGTCGAAGTGGTTTGAGTTTTTGATGGGTTCTGGTAAGGCGTTCTCTCTGCAGATGTAACCAAACTTTGTCGCCCACCTGAAACTTGTGTGATACCTCTATGGGTAAGGAGAAGTTGTTCTTGTGTTCTGTCATGACTGTATCCCTATGTTGCTACTGCTGCATGGAGGAACCCTTCATAGGGGTCATGGATGTAGTAACGATCTTCCCCTTACTTTGGGAGCGAACCAGACAAAAAATAAATTTCCTAGTGTGTGAGATGAGCTTGCCGCCTTTCTTAGCAGTGATCAAAGAGGTGGCGATAGGTGGAGCTACCTCTGGTATCCTGTATTATGAATTATTATAGAAATAATGACAACACGAGGCCTTGACTCATACACAGCATGTCGCCTCCACAAGTATGGCTAGCCTAATAATACGTCACAAACATCCAAAGGTGTAACATCACACAATACCTCGTCTGTGAAGGGCTTGATGCTGAGGAGGGCGACATTAGCTGACAACTTTATATCTCGTCCTTTCGTGGAAGCCACTTCGGATACTGTATGGTTGTGGTGTGGGTTGTTGTAGGCCCAACTGCTTCACGACTCCTTTACTGAATGAGGTCTTTGGTGCCACTGTCGACAATGAATTGCAGCGGGACAAAAACCCTCTCACCCACATCTGTGAGTGGAAAGACGTTCCCCCTCCTTCTTAGATCATCGAGCTCATTTTTTCTGGATCTTGGCGTGGCAACAGTGGCATTGGGGCTTCATCAAATGATTCTACTTCCCTTTTGCCATTCCCTTGTCAGGTTCTGGCTCAGGTCGGGAACATGCAATGCTGATTTGGAAGCCTATCAACTCTGGCCACTAGCGGACTGCTTGGTCTGAAAAACTCACTGTTGTTAGAGTGGACTCTTGTTGGAACTCAACACCCACCTTTCGGGTCCTTCTTTGGCTTCATGGTGTTTTTATTTTTTTGCGGCTTCGAGGGGTTGTCTTGGGTCACCCCGCCTTGGCTTTTTCCTTTGGGCTTCGGATTTGCAGATCCAAAGTCTCGTTTCTTCTGTTTGAACTTTTGCTCGATTTTGACAGCGGATCGGTATGCTGTGCCAAGTGAGGAGATGTTCAAGAACTCCATCTCTTCCTGGATGTATCTGTGTAGGCAGCCACGATATTTGAGTACCAGATGCAGCTCAACATCTTTGATACCCAATTGTGTGCAAAGGGTATGAAAAATGTTTGTGAACTCCGACACATCTTGGTCTCGTCCCTGCCGCAGTGTGGTCCATTTGATGTATTTGTCCTCATAGCTTTTGAAAGGGTAGTACTACTCCTTGATGGCATCTCAGAAGTCATTCCAAGTGGGTGCAGCTGAAAATAGTGAGCCTGTACTTTCATCCTTCTGCTTGTAGTAGGTTTCCCACCAGTGCTTGACGTGGGGGGCTGCTTTGAGAAGAGCGAAAACAATATTTTCCCGACTCAAAAATTCATGAACAAAAAAATACCCATCTAGCAGATTTAACCATTTATCTACGACATCTGCGTCTATTTGACCCTCAAAGATGGGGCTTTCAAAATTAACTTGTACCTTAAAGGGTGTGGCATTTCCAGAGTAGCTGTTGGAAGCAGATGCGTCATCTTTGGGTAGCTGCTAAAGGATCTGCGCAAAGCTATCCATCATCGCGTTCCTTTGCCACTCGAGGGCTTCTTCGAGCAAGATTTTGATAGGATCTCTCGTCCCCTTATCTTTCTTCTCATCCACCATGGGAGGTCGTCAAGATTTGTGAGGCTGGTCTTGCAAAGGTTCGACCAGTTCAAGCGCTAACTCCTTATATCCCGACCTCGTTGGGGACATGCAAAGAAAAACAGAGAAAAAACAGAACGCTCTGATACCATTGATTTGGATTTAAATAGGAATGCAACAAACTACAGGGATAACCATAAAGATAGATATGCAATAGAAATGATACTTCATTTCATTATTGTAAAATACTGAAATATGCTTACAAACAGAAATGGAAATAAACCAGCTAGGGCGATGGTAGCTTATCTCCTTGAAGAGATGTGGCAGCTACATGCCTCTGAACTGTCTTACAATGAGGCTCAAGGGCCTTTTTATTATTGAACAATAAGAGAAAACCCTAAACAACCAAAACCCT
>APFE031664983.1:7837-21794 GCA_000404065.3 Pinus taeda
GTGGAACGAATGCAACAACTCAAGAATGGGAGAAAAGGGAGCTGAAGGCAAAGGTCCTACTAAAATTGTCAGTTAAAGATTGCATCATCCCTCATATTCGGGATTGCAAGATAGCGAATGAGATCTGGACAACTCTCAAAGACATGTATGAAATCAAGAACACCAGCCGAACCTTGTTCCTCAGGAAGAAGATCCTCTCAATCAAGATGGAGGAGAATGAGTCTGTTTCGTCATTCTTATCTCGGATAAAGGAAGTTAAAGATAAACTATCTGATATCGGTCAAACCGTGGCAAATGATGATTTGGTGACAATCACCATGAACGGTATGACAGATGACTATCAGATATTTATAACTGGATTGAATGCAAGGGAAAAGCCTCCAAGTTTTGAAGAGCTTACTGGAATTCTGCTACATGAAGAGGAAAGGAGGTCGTCTCTCAAGCCTCAAGATCCAGATCTTGCATTGATAACAAAGTTCAAGCCAAGAGGGAGAGCGATGGCTGATCAGAGGAGGGGCAACACATCAGAAATGATACCACAAGGTATGACCTCGTATATAAATGACTCTGCTCATGAATGTTTTTATTGTGGTAAGATAGGCCATATTGCTAAATTTTGTCGCAAGAAGAAGGCAAATCAAGAGAGGTACAATCAGAAAAGGCATGCAGGTCATTTGGCAGATGCAGATACAGTTACAGACCCAGATCAGAATCCGGATGTTAGACTATTCATGGACGAGGGTGACACTGCTATTGAGGAGGATGAATCAGATATTTGGATCGTGGATTCTGGAGCCTCCTCGCATATGTCAGGTAAAAAGGAATGGTTCAGAAATTTTAAAGAATCCAACACTGGAGTAAAAGTCTATCTTAGAGATAATAGTGGGTACGAGATCAAGGGACATGGAGATGCCCTTGTTACTCTGTCTAATGGTAAGATCAGGAATATATCTGATGTGTGGTATGTTCCTGGCATTAAGAAGAACCTGATTTCTGTGTCCAAGATTATAGATCAGGACCTCAAGGTAGAATTTTTTAAATCTTATTGCATTATTAAAGATTTGTTGGATCAGATGAAGCCCATTACTACAGGTATTCGCATAGGAGGACTCTACAAGTTAGATGTGAAAAGTACGCCTCAGCAAGCCTTGATGACGTCAAATAAGTCTGCTGAAAGGAGCTGGGACAGCAGGTATCCATCATCAATGGTACCTACTGAGAAGGTAATTGGAGCGCTTCACAATGAGAGCCTGGATATTCTTCCCACGGTGGTTCCCAATTCGGCATCGGTTTTGGCCCCATTGAGTCTGGAGATGAAGAACTAGACGACGCTTTCCCGTCACCTGTCCCTGTTAGACGAAGGGTCAGATACTCCATTATTAGCGGCTTCGACGACTCCAAATAATATTTTTAACAACAGGAGGCGGAGGACTGCGAGCGATAGTAATATTTATGGCGTTTGGCCAGAGAGACAGTGGTCATTCAGGCAAGACGTCGGGCATGCTGCCGCAGAGACCTATTTGATCACTAGATTAGCCTTCAGATTTCTCGCATATCTCGGGTCAGGTTATAGATGGATTATAAAGTTCCTTTCTCTTGGCTGTTATGCAATGTTCCTTATGCCTGGCTTTATCCAAATTGCTTATTATTACTATTTTTCAAAACGTGTTCACCGAAGCATCGTTTATGGGGAGGAACCTAGAAACAGGTTGGATTCGTATATACCAGAGAATATGGATGAACCAAAACCAGTGGTAGCTTTCATAACTGGTGGTGCGCGGATCATTGGGTATGAAACTTGGAGTTCTCTCCTGGGACAAGGATTAGTTGAAAGAAATGTCATTGTTGCATGCATTGACTATAGAAACCTTCCTCAAGGTACTATCAGTGACATGGTTGAAGATGCATCTCAAGGGATTTCATTTGTATGCAACAATATTTCTGAATATGGGGGTGATCCAAATAGGATTTATTTAGTTGGACAATCATCTGGTGCACATATTGTTGCTTAAGCGATAAAAGAAGCAGGAACTGAAATAACAGGTCTTACATGGAGTGTATCTCAGATTAATGCTTATTTTGGTATCTCTGGTGGGTACAATCTAATGAATTTAATTGATCACTTCCACAAGCGTGGCCTATACAATTCTATTTTTCGTTACATGGCACAGGGGATTACTCTATTCCATCGGAAGCCAACACAAATTTTGCTGATGCACTTAGATCGGTGGGTGCTCAAGATGAAGTAAGACTATATGAAGGAAGACTGAAGTTTGATTTGTTTAGGGACATTTTTATGTGTGTTTAAAAATCCCTTTCTCCATTAAGGGGGGATGTTAGAAATTAATGGAGAATAGGTCACGTAGTTATGATTTGTTGTTTATTTGACATTCAGTTCCTATTAATTAGGAATCTATTTTTTGCCTATGTATCTATTTAATTCCAGATGATTAATGAATAAGGTGAAGCGAATGCATTTGCTGGAGAGAGCTCCTGGTGATCTGCACCTGTGAGCTCCCGTGTGTTTGGTCCAAACTTCTGTCTTCTGCATTTCTTATCAGGTTCTTTGACGTGTCTCTTCCTCCTCACATTTAATATCTCCCAACCCGTCGTTTAGCCTCAAGAAGTCATCAGACTCTAGGTTTGTTGATCCTCCGACAAATATGAAAACATAATATGGAATCGAGAGCAATGACCTTTTAAGAGCATGGAATCTTGTATGTAATCATTTTTGAACAACTTAATGCTCTCCCTCAAATTAAACACTTCTGGAAAATAAGAAACCTTTCTCAGCTTAGATATTTACGCTACTCTCACAAGCTTTGAGATATGTAATATATTTTCCACCGGGGTTTTTCAATCCTATTGCGGAGAGATTGAGGGTATCTACGAGACTACAATGTCAAACTTTACTTGCGCTGCCATACCCAAAATGTGATGGTATGTTTTGAGACAACTCACTACAATAATATTTTCGGACTGATCATGCAAAGGGTTTAACATGATTTTGAGAAATGTGTATATGATAATTTCACAATTTCAAGTATGGTCATATGTAGAGTACATACTGAAGTGCTATGATAGCATCTTACGAGACAACTCTGTGGAATAATATTTTCTTAAAGTCCATGCGCATGGTACAAAGATCATATGAATTTTGAAAATCTTGTATATAATGATTGTGGAATAATATTTTCTTAATGTCCATGCCCATGGTACAGAGATCATAAGAATTTTAAAAATAATGTATATAATGATTTTGATTATTTTCGGATGAACTTTCACAAATTTCAAGAAATAAATTTAACACATGCAATATTTTTGAGCACAAAATCACAGCAAGACTAGAATATATATTTTATTGCAGAATAGATTTACAAATTTTCATAAATACAGACACTTAGACTCAAACTCCCTAAAAATCCTGCCACTTTAGGTTCAGACATGCATCTGCATGCACATGCGTATGCTTAATTGTAGATTGCCTTTTCATTTTATCAAGATGCATACATGATCGTATTAAGCATAGTTTCAAGGAAGAACCAACTCAATATAACTCTGACTCCAACTCTGAATGAGAAGAATGAACTTCTCTTCTCTTATTTATAGATCTTCAGAGGAGGAAAGATGCATCTCCTTGGATCATTATGATATGACATAGTACAAAGGAATCATCCTCTAAGGAGGAGGTTCTGATGGACGTAAAATGACTTTTGAGATGACTTTTCCATATATTCCCTTGGATGTGGTTGAATACTCACCTTTAGTCATAGAATTCCTGTGAGTCCTCGAGGGATTATGTGGAGTGTAATCATATATAGACTCAAAACAATATAAATCATAGATATGTACAAACTTGAAATATCAACACTAATTTGAGAGGACAAACCCCTCTCCTATTCAAAATGTATATTCTAATATGAAAATATTTGACCATAGTACAAGGTATCCCAAGTTTTTAAATAGATTTTTTCGACAATGATGGGCCTCCCTTGCAGATTTTGTATAGAAAACTGCATTTTTATGACCCATTGATGATGATTGTAGAGGAATGTATCCATTCTATGGCTTTCATCTATGACTTCACTTTCTTGAAAATTTCTTAGTTGTGAAATTGGGACTTCAAGTGATTCAAATTCACCTTCAATTATATAAGGGCCGATTGCGCTCCTCTTCAGGCCAAATATCTTCCAACAATCTAACAACCAGTGAGGATGTCAAGAAAGTAAAGTATTTACTGCTCCAATTTTTGCCAATGTGGTATAATTTTTTCCTCAATTATCCTTGCATAGTAAGTCCCATCATAAGTTTTTATACCGATTATAGTCATAATCAATCCTTGGGAATTTGAGAGTGTGGTTCTGTCCTGACAGTTCATTATGCATTGTCAGCCTTTCAGCGCTAAAGTATTGGTGTACTAGGCCACTTCTCTTATTCATCTGCTGCCAGATAAGAACAATATCTTGAAATATAGTCCATAAATGATTTTCAGCTTGAACTCCTTTTTTAATAGATCTGACATAGATCATGTCTAATAACTCAACTATGGATGTCTGTCTTCTATGGATTTTGTTGAATTTCCATGACCTAGGGTCTAGGTTAGAGTTTTGAAATCGCATATGCTACCAAACGAAGAATCTCATCCATAAACTAGTTTGTACAACGAAAATATAAAACAGTAAACCACATATGCACAAATATACACACTTTTTAACAAAATTATACAATATTGTACAATCACCAATCTTTGTTATATTAAAGCAAATTTGAATAATACAACAGTCTATGGTATACAAAGTACAATGACAAAATTTTCCTTAGCTTCTATGTCATATCTTGTCTTGTTGGTCCTTTCATTCCGTACTGGTCTCTAGTAGTGCCTTAGTCCATCAAGGCCACTACACATCGAGACTCTAGGAGGGCTTCCACATAACATTGTTGCATGTCACTTTTGATGCATGTACACGAGATCATTAATATTCTCTCTAGGTTGGCCAATTCCCGAGCTCCAATCTGCCAATCTAGCAATCACTTTTGTCTATCAAAGTCTTGTTCATTAGGCTGCAAACTTCACCCAATCACGCACCAAACAACATTCTTATTGTATGCTTCTCTAGGGCTACTTTGGGTAGCCAACATGTCGCCCTCCATGAGACCAATGGCACCCATTACAATCACATAATATCTTCTCCTAGTTGGAGTTTCTTCACATCCAAGACAACTCCAACACTTGGCTCCCATAGGCTGCTCGAAAAACTGATCCAAAACAAGTCAAATACTTGACCTAACACAAGACACAAATGCTCTCCAAGTCTGTAGTATTTTTGTCCCTCGTTACGGCATTGGCATGGCATTGGCACACTGCACCAACCCTTAAACACACATCAAGACAACCCTCTATTACTGTGACCTCATCAATGTAAGGTCATCCAAGTGTGGGTTGTTGTTATGGGCACTTTGCAGCCCCAGAACCTTCCACACTGCCCTATTTTGAAGTGGTTAGGCTAGAGACCTACCACATTCCTATGCTATCACCTACAACCCACCCAAAAGAAGCCTCACCTTACTTCTTTTCCTACCCCACAAACCTGATTTGACCTTTGTTGAAACTCCACACTCAAGCTAGCACCTCAGCCCTCTAATGAGAGCTCAGATACCCTTAACAAGCCCTAAAACAATCCCCAACTGCCTCGATGTGCATGCCTCCTTGCTACATCCTCAACATAACCTTCTGCTCCCTTGACTGAGTTCTTCTTCACCTTCAACTAGCTCTTGTATTTCACTTTTGGATGCCTTAATGACTCGAATTCACCCTTTATTTATACACCAATGAAGGGGCTCCACGAATTCATGAAGAGACACATCTATTGGAGAATTTTACTTCAAGCCTACATGACTTGAATATCAATAATTATTTGTCAGCTTAAAAAATTCATTTCTCCACTTCTACATCCCGGAATTCGACGATTCTCGAAGCATTGGATTCTTCCTTCTGCCTTGTATCGCCCCATGCCATCACATGTAGAAATGTGCTTCCGGAATTTCCCCAAACATGATTGGGTGCAAAACCCCATCCCTGGGTTCTAAGCCCACAAGTGACCCTTGTGGAATTTTTGCCCTCTAAACCTTGAACCTTAGGGCTTGGAGTACCTCCCAAGCTACATAAATCAACACATGCGAGGTACCAGATGGAATAGTAAGCTATTGGGTTGAAGATTTTGATCTAAGATCTCTATAATGTGAAGTTCTCATGTGGGCTTCCACTCCATCTTGTACCTTTACGAAGCCGTGTTGTGAGGAATCTTTATGACTTTTTTTGTCCATTGGATAATTCTGAGATAATTACAAGACATTGGTCACACTCTCCTAGAATTTTTCGACAATGTTTTGTTGATTCTTGCTAGCTTGAAACATGCTCACTTATATTTGCCCACTTGCTTCTTTTCAAATTTTCTTGCTCACTTGATTTCAATTTCTCTTTCTTACTTGTGTGTTTCCATGGTTTCTATAGATGTTCTCTACTTAGAAAATGAGGGATCAAATATATTGCTCATTTAATGTGTTCAATATCAAAATAAAAATTTGCAAAGAATGCTTCTCATATTTCAAATTTCGCCTCACTAGCTTTCTTCACCTCTTTTGTGAGAGCTTTCTTCATGGCTGCAGCAACAATTCTTAACAATAATCTTTTGTAAATAAAAAATATTTCTAATATTTCTAATGCAATGTAGCTTTAATTTCTTTATCAATGATTGCATAGTTTATTTTTTATTCGAAGCATGCCCCTGAAGCAAATTGGATAGCTTCTTCAACTTTTCCTACGTCGGTGGTTCTAACTAGCTTAAATATAACTCCCCATCCAATATTTCTTGCATATTTTTCTACAATTTTCGGTAAGTCATGATCTGCAATATGAAGTATATGAAAAGATTTTACCTTGGCTCCTATTTTTCATATAGGTTATGTATGCTTTTCAATCCATAGAGCTGGATTTTTTTTAATTTTTCATGAAGGATTTTTGTATTTGGAGCCCATCTTTTTGTAAAAATGACTCACATAATTCAAACTACCTAAAGATATTAGTAATTGAATTCTATGAATGACCTTATCTCAAAAGAAAATATATATGTTTTTAAAATTTTATAACAATGTTTAAGTTATTTAATAGAATTGAATAGAACACCTATATTCTATCGTACAGAAATCTTATGAATTCTGAAAATCCTGTATAATGGTTTTGATCGTTTTCGTGTAATATACATATGAGAAAATAATATCACAATAAATTTGTAACATTAAATCAATAAATACTAAAAATTTGTACCTACAAAAACTTCAACCATCCATAAATCCAAATTAAAAGTAAATTTAGGCAAAATATGGGTCTCCTCGGATACCCTAAAACGATGATCATATTTGAAAACAGTTAATTCGAGTTCAAACAACACGATGACATGTACATTCGGTAGATTCCCTGACGAATAGCGTCAAACATATCTATGAGTTTTGTGGGCATCTTGATAGGAAGTGACAGGCTAATTATTTTATCTTCCCTCGCCCGTAACGGATTTGTATTCCGGATAATTTGCGAATGGTCCATCAGACTTTTTCCAGAGTCTTTAAAGGACTGATCTGGAGCAATCCTTGGCGTCGCGTAGGAAGAAAAAGTTATGATTATCACGGGATAGTTCGAATTCCTACCAGCGAGATGAGATTATCTGATGATATATGCTCCAGATTTGTCCTGTCCCGGTCCGTTTCTACTGAACCTGGGATTGGTTTTTCTACAACCAACTTTAGTGTATTTGCGACCAATCAGAAGAGCTGAAAATTTCTCAATTGTAAAAAGTCCATGAAACGATTATGTTTTTGTATAACAAAAGGAAACTCTTCTGCAGTGTATATTTCATCCGATAACCATAGCGAGCTTTCTACTTCAGGAATTTTGAACTCTCAAATGAAATTTTGAACGGTTTCTAAGCATGTGTTGAAAAAGTGTCCATGGTAATACTATTATCGAACACAACTATATAATGGCTTGTTTCACCATTTAAGATGTTTTTGGAGGTTTCCTAGTATATTTTTTAGTTGAGAGTTGTCAAATTTTTTTAATTTAAGTATAATCGGTTATTCATGCTATTGAATCCATATATGAGGCTAAAACATATTTTGAACAAGAAAGATCAAGATTTATCTTAGATCTAGATTTAGGACAAAATTTCCATTAACTTATAATTTCTAGACAATGCCAAATAATATCCCAGCCTTAATATTTTAATGATGAATCCCTTTTTATGTGCTTGTTTGACAACACAATTATTATAAACAAATAAAAAATCACAATACTAATATTCTTATGTGCTTTGAACTTTATAAGTGGTAAACATTCATCTACCCAAGCCAATGTGGCTATTTGAAACAATTTCATTGATGCAAAATAAAATTTGTAAATAAGAGAATTTCTCACAGTTGGCATGCATAATGGCTCTCCTTGCTTCTTAAACAGAGAGATCATGGAACAATCCATGTGTTCTAAGTAATGGCTCTCCATGCTTCTCAAACAAAGAGATCATGGAACAATCCATATGTTCAATCATGGATCAATAATTGTTGTTAATATTGAGTATAATAGAGTTGTTGGATTGCCTTGTCTCTAGAACATATAATGCCTGTAAGATTGCAATGCAGCTAGTTCATATCAAAAATATGGACAAAACAACACACTTTTACGTAAAGATATAAGACCAAGTTGAACTCAACTAACGTTGAATTGTGTAAATATTTGAACATCGCTCTTATGAACAACATTAGATAGGATTAAACAATTTATAAATATGATACAATAGGGAAAGGAATGAGGCATTAGAGTCTTTCCGCCCTTAATGATAACTTCCTGTGACACTCATATCTAAGTTTTGAAAACTTCACTTCTATAAGAATTTTTTTTCAATTGTCTACAACTTGATCATGAATTGGGAAAAACAGAATTTCAATAAAAACATCGTGAATGAGATTTTTGATCAAGAGCATTTTGATCTTAATTTTTTTATTGCACTAATATTGAACCAGGTATTTGCAGAGCTTTATTGCACTCTAATTGTCAGACTAGATGTTGCTTGGATATTGCAAATAAAATTGAAACTCTAAAAGAATATTGAAGCTACAAGATTTCTTCAATTGCATAACCATTACTTTGTACTTTGCTTCTTTTTAAGCAAGAGAAATAACATGCTACTTCTTACAATCCCAACCGAAAAGTCCTAAGCCAAAATTCAAAACTTAACATGTATTATACCTCGAATGATGGGGTCACTAGTCCAATCTAAATCAATGAAACAAACTAACATTGGTTTTCACCTTAAATTGCAATGTATCCAAAATTAATTTGTACCTAGGATATAGCAAAGTATCAATTTTGTGAAAAACAATGCTCTTGTCACTCTAAACATAGATAAGAGGTCTTTCTGTTTAGATTGCTTTTTATATATCCCCTTGCAAGAAGGTAGATTTAACATCAATGTGATAGAAGTCCCATCCATATGAGGCAGCAAGGGCTAGAACTAGGTAAATGGAACTAATTTTGGTCAAAGGGATAAAAGATTCATTATATTCAATTACTTCAAATTGATAAAATCCTTTAGCATATAACTAAGCCTTATGTCTTTAAACACTTCCATATAATGCATTAATAGTTCTACACACTCTTTTACATCTCAGAATTTTTGTTTCTTTTGGAAGAGGGACAAGTTCCCAAGCATCCGTTTTCATCAAGGAATAATATTCTTCATTCATTGAGGTTTATAATATTCTTCATTCATTGACGTTTTCTAGTCTAGATGGATCGTACCATTCACAAATGTTTCCAAGTGATGAATCTTGAGAAAAAACAGAGGAGGATTTCTAGAACAATGAATGCGAGTGATGTTGATCTATATAATCATTGGCATCATCACTAGCTTCTTCTCATCTTGAATGGAACCATTGAGAAAGTTGTGGTGTTGGTGCATGTTTATATTCATTGGACTAATTTTGTGGAATTTAAGTAGCTAAAGGTGGATTTTCATCCTTATTTTAAGAAGAAAACAAAGTAGGAATAGAAGGTGGCACATACGTCTAAAATGGCTTGCAGAGCATGGAAGGCACAAATGTCAAATTAGGCTTGTAGGCTAGGAGATTTTCATCGAATTTAATATGTATTCTAATAATTATTTCATCGGAATGGTATTGAGAAAATATATAACCTTTTACATCTTTATAATATTCAACATAAATACATTTCTCACATTTAAACCATAAAGCCCTCTTTTTCTCATAATGAATGTGAGCCCATGCTACACTACCAAATAAATTAAAGTGGCTTAGATATTTATTAATGTTATTTTATTCTTATTATAATGTTATATTATTTAATGGCTTTGTCGGAGTGTGATTGACTATATAATTACTACAATTAATTACTTTAATCCAATAAGGAATCTTTTATTTTGAATCAAATATCTAGCCATTTCCATTGATACATGATTCTTTCTTACAATATCATCATTTTTCTATGGTCTATATGGAATAATATGTTGCATTTTAATGTTATGTGAAATGTATTAAGTTTCAATTTTTTTTTTTTTACATATTTAAGTCCACTACATATTCTTAATCCTTGCAATGAATGCCCATATTATTTTTCTACAGGGGCCTTGTATGTCAAGAACAAGTCAAAAAATTAAATCTTAACTTTTAAGAATTAAGCCCAAGTGTTATGGACGAATTATCAATGAAATTTAAGTACATATACCCATAGAAGGAAGGAGGATAAAATAGTCCACACAAATCACTATGAACAAGTTGCAAAGAGGATGGGGCATTATAAAATGAACTTTTGCCAAAATTATCTTAATGATATTTCCGAGAACACAATTACCAAAAACATCATCTCTATGAGAAATGAAAGCAGGAAAATCACCATATTTTGATTGCATGGCTCCTATAATGCTTCATATTTTAGATGAGCAGATCGGTCATGCCAATGTTTGCTCAAATTATCATTATGAGCAATAATAATAAAGAGAGAATGTGATGACCCATGGTTTTTAAACATGTACAACCTAGTAAAATCATTAACTATTCTAGCCACAAGGACATGCTTGTGATTGTTTAAAACCTTTATTACAACATGATAAGTTTAAAGTACCACTATTCTATCTTCAACTAAATGAGTGATTTGATATATTGATATAACATTGCAGTGAATACTTGGAAGACATTACATCATTGAAATGAACATTATCTAATTGAAGTCTTCCATACCCTACAACATTAAGAGATTTTCCATCGCCAACAATATTCGTTTGGTATTATAATCACTAAAAATGAAAAAATGGCTTTATCCTTATCCATATGGTGTGATGCTTCACAATCAATAATCCTCTCATCAAAAGAAGGTGTAGATGTTCCATTGGAATAGAAAGAAAAGGTTGAAATTGTATCTTGATGATAATAATGTTTAGAAAAAATAGAATCAAGTTTGATATTGTTCTTTTAGTTTGTTGCTTCCAAGGCATCCCTATTTTTAAAACATCTAAACTCCACACAATTGTCTTTCTGAGGAAAATTGCAATGTTTATCCATCTTCTTACTTTTTGATTTTTTTTCTTTTGTCACCATTGGGAGTAGACGTTGACCATTAGAGTTTGGAACCCCTATCTTACTTATTGCTACATGGGTGTTGCCTCTTTGGATGCTTGTTTTTATCTTTTTGATAGGCCACTAAGGCATTGTTAGATGTACTTGCAATGTTGACCACTCCAATATGAAATAGCTACCTTTTCTCTCTAATTAGATGATTAGAAAATGATTCGAGTAGGACCTTCATATGTAGCGCTAGAGCTTCTCTAGTAGTATAAAATTTAGATATGAAAATAGAACATGTATAATTTGAATTATATCTATATATCTATTCTATTATAATAATATATATATATTATATATTATATATATATATATAGATATAGGTAATCCTTTAGATCGACACTACAATCTTTAAGTAAATGACTAAGTCTGATGAACTTAGATA
This sequence comes from Pinus taeda, assembly GCA_000404065.3. NCBI lineage: Eukaryota > Viridiplantae > Streptophyta > Pinopsida > Pinales > Pinaceae > Pinus > Pinus taeda. The sequence continues at coordinate 19,905 of APFE031664983.1, forward strand.
AATAATATCTAATGCAAGAGGAATCATTATGACTTAAAATAATTATATAATTTTCAAGTTGATCTGATATTACCATATTAGGTTTACTAAATATATATTTTTAGCTTTCCCTAGCTTTCATCAAATCCATTGATTCCTTGAATACAAAATCACAAGTTAGAGAAAATGGGAATTTCGATTAATCCTCATGCTTCATTATTATTAATTTATTTGTCTTTCTTATTAACATCAATGGGCCATTTTTATTTGAAGATAATTTTCTACAATCCTTTATTTCTTAGCACATCCTGATTGTGGGATTTCCATGACAAGTAGTTAGTACTAAAAAGTAAAATATCATTTGGAATTTTCATCTTAGAATATAAAGATAGCATGGATTCAAAAGTTTTAAACTAACGATATAAGATATTTCAAAAATGTTACAGTCAAAGGGAATTTGGATGTGAAATTTATGCCATTTAAAAAAAATTGCATTCAGGTGAAAAAAAAAATCCACTTTGTAGGTAGAAGTTGGCTCCCTTGGTTATGGATGTTGCTAAAAAGTAAAAAATATATGTTTTCCTCACTAGTTTTTCCTATAATCTCTCTTTCACCGATATGTTACTTTATGAAATGACCCAATTTATTAGAACAAGAGAGAATCACTTTTAGAAAGAAGTCACTTTGTAAAATAGAGATGCATATAAAAGGTAATTTAAGAAAAGGAGTATAAAGGTTTTTATTTTTTTTATTTTTGTAAGTTAGATTATTTATGTTAACTCAAAGAAAATATTAGATGGATATCATCTTTTCAACACTGGTCTACCACTGGTGAAATGAGACCAGTGCCAAAAGAATAGCTTTATTATCCAATATTTTACAAAATGAGAGAATTTACCTATCCAATTGTCTCCCAATCTAATAGTATCTAAATAGCTAAAAACTTCATTGATTAGAAGTAGCAAGATCATAAATATATAAAATTATAGAGTGAAGGTCATATTAATACTTGCAACATATAAATCAATAAATGTGGATTCGGAGGATGTGGATATGTCTATAGGTTTGGCAGGGATCCCCTACGACATTGGCCATATTCATTTGAGTAGTAGTGCCTCAATTCTACCTGATTTGAGCAACATATATCTATGCTTGAGAGCCATATCATGATCGTCTAACAGAATTTGATCAAGCTAAATCATGATATCCCTCTTTGACTCATTTATTTCCATGCAAACATTGTTCAATAGTGATTTGATGTTCCAATACAATTCACTGGTGCAGAAATATTGGTTTTAGTGACCTCGAGTGTGGGCCATGTTGGGCACCGATTCAACCACAAAATCTAAGACTTCAATTTCTTTGACCTTTTATTTATGAGCTTTGACATTATTATTTTCTTGGTTTATCACTTATTGGATGATCTTGGGGGTTTGAGAATAAAAGCATCTAGCAACATAGTAGGCTTGAAGGTGAGTTTAAGCACTCCCTTTGACCCAACTAGAGGATCTACTATAGCTCATGTCCCTTTCACGTGGAATTTTGGAGAGCATAGGTAGGACGAGTGTCATGTGGAAAGAGTTATTTTTGCGGACAAACCTAACCTCCCTAGGAGTCTAAGACTCTCTAGTGACAAACAAGACAAACAAGAGCAATCCTTCTCTAAACATACATTATTCTATGAGAAACCAAGTTTTGTTCGATCCTACCTCAAATCCAATGCTTGTTGTAGTAGTCCAGCCTTGCTGATCCAGATGAGCTCCTCCTTCACTTTAAGACCTGCATACACTAACAGTCAAGCGATTACATAACCCCTGAATATTTCATAAAACAGAGCATATTCATCATATAGACCAAGGAGTACATGAAATAATTCATTAACAACAAATCATTGAGAAGAATGGACTTATT